>JAXRKO010000408.1:0-46826 GCA_037039905.1 Formica aserva
AGCTGTTGAAGCAAATTTGGTGTTGTCCGCCTGAAAACACTGCACAGCCACGACGCGTTTCGATGTAATTTCATCTCATCAGGTGGAGACAGCAGGTTTCGAACCCGGGACCATTGGAATAGTAGTCCTAGCCACTACCACTTGGGCTACCGGGTCACGGCGGACAATGGTTTTGGACAACGGTTATTGACATATTGGAAGAGCAATTTGAGGTACACGTTGTGTGATTGGATTGCGACACGCAATCTCAAGGTAGACCGCGATTCACATTGAAGTGAACGTTGGCCATTCGATCACTAGGACCGTAGCTGTTGAAGCAAATTTGGTGTTGTCCGCCTGAAAACACTGCACAGCCACGACGCGTTTCGATGTAATTTCATCTCATCAGGTGGAGACAGCAGGTTTCGAACCCGGGACCATTGGAATAGTAGTCCTAGCCACTACCACTTGGGCTACCGGGTCACGGCGGACAATGGTTTTGGACAACGGTTATTGACATATTGGAAGAGCAATTTGAGGTACACGTTGTGTGATTGGATTGCGACACGCAATCTCAAGGTAGACCGCGATTCACATTGAAGTGAACGTTGGCCATTCGATCACTAGGACCGTAGCTGTTGAAGCAAATTTGGTGTTGTCCGCCTGAAAACACTGCACAGCCACGACGCGTTTCGATGTAATTTCATCTCATCAGGTGGAGACAGCAGGTTTCGAACCCGGGACCATTGGAATAGTAGTCCTAGCCACTACCACTTGGGCTACCGGGTCACGGCGGACAATGGTTTTGGACAACGGTTATTGACATATTGGAAGAGCAATTTGAGGTACACGTTGTGTGATTGGATTGCGACACGCAATCTCAAGGTAGACCGCGATTCACATTGAAGTGAACGTTGGCCATTCGATCACTAGGACCGTAGCTGTTGAAGCAAATTTGGTGTTGTCCGCCTGAAAACACTGCACAGCCACGACGCGTTTCGATGTAATTTCATCTCATCAGGTGGAGACAGCAGGTTTCGAACCCGGGACCATTGGAATAGTAGTCCTAGCCACTACCACTTGGGCTACCGGGTCACGGCGGACAATGGTTTTGGACAACGGTTATTGACATATTGGAAGAGCAATTTGAGGTACACGTTGTGTGATTGGATTGCGACACGCAATCTCAAGGTAGACCGCGATTCACATTGAAGTGAACGTTGGCCATTCGATCACTAGGACCGTAGCTGTTGAAGCAAATTTGGTGTTGTCCGCCTGAAAACACTGCACAGCCACGACGCGTTTCGATGTAATTTCATCTCATCAGGTGGAGACAGCAGGTTTCGAACCCGGGACCATTGGAATAGTAGTCCTAGCCACTACCACTTCGGCTACCGGGTCACGGCGGACAATGGTTTTGGACAACGGTTATTGAGATATTGGAAGAGCAATTTGAGGTACACGTTGTGTGATTGGATTGCGACACGCAATCTCATGGTAGACCGCGATTCACATTGAAGTGAACGTTGGCCATTCGATCACTAGGACCGTAGCTGTTGAAGCAAATTTGGTGTTGTCCGCCTGAAAACACTGCACAGCCACGACGCGTTTCGATGTAATTTCATCTCATCAGGTGGAGACAGCAGGTTTCGAACCCGGGACCATTGGAATAGTAGTCCTAGCCACTACCACTTCGGCTACCGGGTCACGGCGGACAATGGTTTTGGACAACGGTTATTGAGATATTGGAAGAGCAATTTGAGGTACACGTTGTGTGATTGGATTGCGACACGCAATCTCATGGTAGACCGCGATTCACATTGAAGTGAACGTTGGCCATTCGATCACTAGGACCGTAGCTGTTGAAGCAAATTTGGTGTTGTCCGCCTGAAAACACTGCACAGCCACGACGCGTTTCGATGTAATTTCATCTCATCAGGTGGAGACAGCAGGTTTCGAACCCGGGACCATTGGAATAGTAGTCCTAGCCACTACCACTTCGGCTACCGGGTCACGGCGGACAATGGTTTTGGACAACGGTTATTGAGATATTGGAAGAGCAATTTGAGGTACACGTTGTGTGATTGGATTGCGACACGCAATCTCATGGTAGACCGCGATTCACATTGAAGTGAACGTTGGCCATTCGATCACTAGGACCGTAGCTGTTGAAGCAAATTTGGTGTTGTCCGCCTGAAAACACTGCACAGCCACGACGCGTTTCGATGTAATTTCATCTCATCAGGTGGAGACAGCAGGTTTCGAACCCGGGACCATTGGAATAGTAGTCCTAGCCACTACCACTTCGGCTACCGGGTCACGGCGGACAATGGTTTTGGACAACGGTTATTGAGATATTGGAAGAGCAATTTGAGGTACACGTTGTGTGATTGGATTGCGACACGCAATCTCATGGTAGACCGCGATTCACATTGAAGTGAACGTTGGCCATTCGATCACTAGGACCGTAGCTGTTGAAGCAAATTTGGTGTTGTCCGCCTGAAAACACTGCACAGCCACGACGCGTTTCGATGTAATTTCATCTCATCAGGTGGAGACAGCAGGTTTCGAACCCGGGACCATTGGAATAGTAGTCCTAGCCACTACCACTTCGGCTACCGGGTCACGGCGGACAATGGTTTTGGACAACGGTTATTGAGATATTGGAAGAGCAATTTGAGGTACACGTTGTGTGATTGGATTGCGACACGCAATCTCATGGTAGACCGCGATTCACATTGAAGTGAACGTTGGCCATTCGATCACTAGGACCGTAGCTGTTGAAGCAAATTTGGTGTTGTCCGCCTGAAAACACTGCACAGCCACGACGCGTTTCGATGTAATTTCATCTCATCAGGTGGAGACAGCAGGTTTCGAACCCGGGACCATTGGAATAGTAGTCCTAGCCACTACCACTTCGGCTACCGGGTCACGGCGGACAATGGTTTTGGACAACGGTTATTGAGATATTGGAAGAGCAATTTGAGGTACACGTTGTGTGATTGGATTGCGACACGCAATCTCATGGTAGACCGCGATTCACATTGAAGTGAACGTTGGCCATTCGATCACTAGGACCGTAGCTGTTGAAGCAAATTTGGTGTTGTCCGCCTGAAAACACTGCACAGCCACGACGCGTTTCGATGTAATTTCATCTCATCAGGTGGAGACAGCAGGTTTCGAACCCGGGACCATTGGAATAGTAGTCCTAGCCACTACCACTTCGGCTACCGGGTCACGGCGGACAATGGTTTTGGACAACGGTTATTGAGATATTGGAAGAGCAATTTGAGGTACACGTTGTGTGATTGGATTGCGACACGCAATCTCATGGTAGACCGCGATTCACATTGAAGTGAACGTTGGCCATTCGATCACTAGGACCGTAGCTGTTGAAGCAAATTTGGTGTTGTCCGCCTGAAAACACTGCACAGCCACGACGCGTTTCGATGTAATTTCATCTCATCAGGTGGAGACAGCAGGTTTCGAACCCGGGACCATTGGAATAGTAGTCCTAGCCACTACCACTTCGGCTACCGGGTCACGGCGGACAATGGTTTTGGACAACGGTTATTGAGATATTGGAAGAGCAATTTGAGGTACACGTTGTGTGATTGGATTGCGACACGCAATCTCATGGTAGACCGCGATTCACATTGAAGTGAACGTTGGCCATTCGATCACTAGGACCGTAGCTGTTGAAGCAAATTTGGTGTTGTCCGCCTGAAAACACTGCACAGCCACGACGCGTTTCGATGTAATTTCATCTCATCAGGTGGAGACAGCAGGTTTCGAACCCGGGACCATTGGAATAGTAGTCCTAGCCACTACCACTTCGGCTACCGGGTCACGGCGGACAATGGTTTTGGACAACGGTTATTGAGATATTGGAAGAGCAATTTGAGGTACACGTTGTGTGATTGGATTGCGACACGCAATCTCATGGTAGACCGCGATTCACATTGAAGTGAACGTTGGCCATTCGATCACTAGGACCGTAGCTGTTGAAGCAAATTTGGTGTTGTCCGCCTGAAAACACTGCACAGCCACGACGCGTTTCGATGTAATTTCATCTCATCAGGTGGAGACAGCAGGTTTCGAACCCGGGACCATTGGAATAGTAGTCCTAGCCACTACCACTTCGGCTACCGGGTCACGGCGGACAATGGTTTTGGACAACGGTTATTGAGATATTGGAAGAGCAATTTGAGGTACACGTTGTGTGATTGGATTGCGACACGCAATCTCATGGTAGACCGCGATTCACATTGAAGTGAACGTTGGCCATTCGATCACTAGGACCGTAGCTGTTGAAGCAAATTTGGTGTTGTCCGCCTGAAAACACTGCACAGCCACGACGCGTTTCGATGTAATTTCATCTCATCAGGTGGAGACAGCAGGTTTCGAACCCGGGACCATTGGAATAGTAGTCCTAGCCACTACCACTTCGGCTACCGGGTCACGGCGGACAATGGTTTTGGACAACGGTTATTGAGATATTGGAAGAGCAATTTGAGGTACACGTTGTGTGATTGGATTGCGACACGCAATCTCATGGTAGACCGCGATTCACATTGAAGTGAACGTTGGCCATTCGATCACTAGGACCGTAGCTGTTGAAGCAAATTTGGTGTTGTCCGCCTGAAAACACTGCACAGCCACGACGCGTTTCGATGTAATTTCATCTCATCAGGTGGAGACAGCAGGTTTCGAACCCGGGACCATTGGAATAGTAGTCCTAGCCACTACCACTTCGGCTACCGGGTCACGGCGGACAATGGTTTTGGACAACGGTTATTGAGATATTGGAAGAGCAATTTGAGGTACACGTTGTGTGATTGGATTGCGACACGCAATCTCATGGTAGACCGCGATTCACATTGAAGTGAACGTTGGCCATTCGATCACTAGGACCGTAGCTGTTGAAGCAAATTTGGTGTTGTCCGCCTGAAAACACTGCACAGCCACGACGCGTTTCGATGTAATTTCATCTCATCAGGTGGAGACAGCAGGTTTCGAACCCGGGACCATTGGAATAGTAGTCCTAGCCACTACCACTTCGGCTACCGGGTCACGGCGGACAATGGTTTTGGACAACGGTTATTGAGATATTGGAAGAGCAATTTGAGGTACACGTTGTGTGATTGGATTGCGACACGCAATCTCATGGTAGACCGCGATTCACATTGAAGTGAACGTTGGCCATTCGATCACTAGGACCGTAGCTGTTGAAGCAAATTTGGTGTTGTCCGCCTGAAAACACTGCACAGCCACGACGCGTTTCGATGTAATTTCATCTCATCAGGTGGAGACAGCAGGTTTCGAACCCGGGACCATTGGAATAGTAGTCCTAGCCACTACCACTTCGGCTACCGGGTCACGGCGGACAATGGTTTTGGACAACGGTTATTGAGATATTGGAAGAGCAATTTGAGGTACACGTTGTGTGATTGGATTGCGACACGCAATCTCATGGTAGACCGCGATTCACATTGAAGTGAACGTTGGCCATTCGATCACTAGGACCGTAGCTGTTGAAGCAAATTTGGTGTTGTCCGCCTGAAAACACTGCACAGCCACGACGCGTTTCGATGTAATTTCATCTCATCAGGTGGAGACAGCAGGTTTCGAACCCGGGACCATTGGAATAGTAGTCCTAGCCACTACCACTTCGGCTACCGGGTCACGGCGGACAATGGTTTTGGACAACGGTTATTGAGATATTGGAAGAGCAATTTGAGGTACACGTTGTGTGATTGGATTGCGACACGCAATCTCATGGTAGACCGCGATTCACATTGAAGTGAACGTTGGCCATTCGATCACTAGGACCGTAGCTGTTGAAGCAAATTTGGTGTTGTCCGCCTGAAAACACTGCACAGCCACGACGCGTTTCGATGTAATTTCATCTCATCAGGTGGAGACAGCAGGTTTCGAACCCGGGACCATTGGAATAGTAGTCCTAGCCACTACCACTTCGGCTACCGGGTCACGGCGGACAATGGTTTTGGACAACGGTTATTGAGATATTGGAAGAGCAATTTGAGGTACACGTTGTGTGATTGGATTGCGACACGCAATCTCATGGTAGACCGCGATTCACATTGAAGTGAACGTTGGCCATTCGATCACTAGGACCGTAGCTGTTGAAGCAAATTTGGTGTTGTCCGCCTGAAAACACTGCACAGCCACGACGCGTTTCGATGTAATTTCATCTCATCAGGTGGAGACAGCAGGTTTCGAACCCGGGACCATTGGAATAGTAGTCCTAGCCACTACCACTTCGGCTACCGGGTCACGGCGGACAATGGTTTTGGACAACGGTTATTGAGATATTGGAAGAGCAATTTGAGGTACACGTTGTGTGATTGGATTGCGACACGCAATCTCATGGTAGACCGCGATTCACATTGAAGTGAACGTTGGCCATTCGATCACTAGGACCGTAGCTGTTGAAGCAAATTTGGTGTTGTCCGCCTGAAAACACTGCACAGCCACGACGCGTTTCGATGTAATTTCATCTCATCAGGTGGAGACAGCAGGTTTCGAACCCGGGACCATTGGAATAGTAGTCCTAGCCACTACCACTTCGGCTACCGGGTCACGGCGGACAATGGTTTTGGACAACGGTTATTGAGATATTGGAAGAGCAATTTGAGGTACACGTTGTGTGATTGGATTGCGACACGCAATCTCATGGTAGACCGCGATTCACATTGAAGTGAACGTTGGCCATTCGATCACTAGGACCGTAGCTGTTGAAGCAAATTTGGTGTTGTCCGCCTGAAAACACTGCACAGCCACGACGCGTTTCGATGTAATTTCATCTCATCAGGTGGAGACAGCAGGTTTCGAACCCGGGACCATTGGAATAGTAGTCCTAGCCACTACCACTTCGGCTACCGGGTCACGGCGGACAATGGTTTTGGACAACGGTTATTGAGATATTGGAAGAGCAATTTGAGGTACACGTTGTGTGATTGGATTGCGACACGCAATCTCATGGTAGACCGCGATTCACATTGAAGTGAACGTTGGCCATTCGATCACTAGGACCGTAGCTGTTGAAGCAAATTTGGTGTTGTCCGCCTGAAAACACTGCACAGCCACGACGCGTTTCGATGTAATTTCATCTCATCAGGTGGAGACAGCAGGTTTCGAACCCGGGACCATTGGAATAGTAGTCCTAGCCACTACCACTTCGGCTACCGGGTCACGGCGGACAATGGTTTTGGACAACGGTTATTGAGATATTGGAAGAGCAATTTGAGGTACACGTTGTGTGATTGGATTGCGACACGCAATCTCATGGTAGACCGCGATTCACATTGAAGTGAACGTTGGCCATTCGATCACTAGGACCGTAGCTGTTGAAGCAAATTTGGTGTTGTCCGCCTGAAAACACTGCACAGCCACGACGCGTTTCGATGTAATTTCATCTCATCAGGTGGAGACAGCAGGTTTCGAACCCGGGACCATTGGAATAGTAGTCCTAGCCACTACCACTTCGGCTACCGGGTCACGGCGGACAATGGTTTTGGACAACGGTTATTGAGATATTGGAAGAGCAATTTGAGGTACACGTTGTGTGATTGGATTGCGACACGCAATCTCATGGTAGACCGCGATTCACATTGAAGTGAACGTTGGCCATTCGATCACTAGGACCGTAGCTGTTGAAGCAAATTTGGTGTTGTCCGCCTGAAAACACTGCACAGCCACGACGCGTTTCGATGTAATTTCATCTCATCAGGTGGAGACAGCAGGTTTCGAACCCGGGACCATTGGAATAGTAGTCCTAGCCACTACCACTTCGGCTACCGGGTCACGGCGGACAATGGTTTTGGACAACGGTTATTGAGATATTGGAAGAGCAATTTGAGGTACACGTTGTGTGATTGGATTGCGACACGCAATCTCATGGTAGACCGCGATTCACATTGAAGTGAACGTTGGCCATTCGATCACTAGGACCGTAGCTGTTGAAGCAAATTTGGTGTTGTCCGCCTGAAAACACTGCACAGCCACGACGCGTTTCGATGTAATTTCATCTCATCAGGTGGAGACAGCAGGTTTCGAACCCGGGACCATTGGAATAGTAGTCCTAGCCACTACCACTTCGGCTACCGGGTCACGGCGGACAATGGTTTTGGACAACGGTTATTGAGATATTGGAAGAGCAATTTGAGGTACACGTTGTGTGATTGGATTGCGACACGCAATCTCATGGTAGACCGCGATTCACATTGAAGTGAACGTTGGCCATTCGATCACTAGGACCGTAGCTGTTGAAGCAAATTTGGTGTTGTCCGCCTGAAAACACTGCACAGCCACGACGCGTTTCGATGTAATTTCATCTCATCAGGTGGAGACAGCAGGTTTCGAACCCGGGACCATTGGAATAGTAGTCCTAGCCACTACCACTTCGGCTACCGGGTCACGGCGGACAATGGTTTTGGACAACGGTTATTGAGATATTGGAAGAGCAATTTGAGGTACACGTTGTGTGATTGGATTGCGACACGCAATCTCATGGTAGACCGCGATTCACATTGAAGTGAACGTTGGCCATTCGATCACTAGGACCGTAGCTGTTGAAGCAAATTTGGTGTTGTCCGCCTGAAAACACTGCACAGCCACGACGCGTTTCGATGTAATTTCATCTCATCAGGTGGAGACAGCAGGTTTCGAACCCGGGACCATTGGAATAGTAGTCCTAGCCACTACCACTTCGGCTACCGGGTCACGGCGGACAATGGTTTTGGACAACGGTTATTGAGATATTGGAAGAGCAATTTGAGGTACACGTTGTGTGATTGGATTGCGACACGCAATCTCATGGTAGACCGCGATTCACATTGAAGTGAACGTTGGCCATTCGATCACTAGGACCGTAGCTGTTGAAGCAAATTTGGTGTTGTCCGCCTGAAAACACTGCACAGCCACGACGCGTTTCGATGTAATTTCATCTCATCAGGTGGAGACAGCAGGTTTCGAACCCGGGACCATTGGAATAGTAGTCCTAGCCACTACCACTTCGGCTACCGGGTCACGGCGGACAATGGTTTTGGACAACGGTTATTGAGATATTGGAAGAGCAATTTGAGGTACACGTTGTGTGATTGGATTGCGACACGCAATCTCAAGGTAGACCGCGATTCACATTGAAGTGAACGTTGGCCATTCGATCACTAGGACCGTAGCTGTTGAAGCAAATTTGGTGTTGTCCGCCTGAAAACACTGCACAGCCACGACGCGTTTCGATGTAATTTCATCTCATCAGGTGGAGACAGCAGGTTTCGAACCCGGGACCATTGGAATAGTAGTCCTAGCCACTACCACTTGGGCTACCGGGTCACGGCGGACAATGGTTTTGGACAACGGTTATTGAGATATTGGAAGAGCAATTTGAGGTACACGTTGTGTGATTGGATTGCGACACGCAATCTCAAGGTAGACCGCGATTCACATTGAAGTGAACGTTGGCCATTCGATCACTAGGACCGTAGCTGTTGAAGCAAATTTGGTGTTGTCCGCCTGAAAACACTGCACAGCCACGACGCGTTTCGATGTAATTTCATCTCATCAGGTGGAGACAGCAGGTTTCGAACCCGGGACCATTGGAATAGTAGTCCTAGCCACTACCACTTCGGCTACCGGGTCACGGCGGACAATGGTTTTGGACAACGGTTATTGAGATATTGGAAGAGCAATTTGAGGTACACGTTGTGTGATTGGATTGCGACACGCAATCTCAAGGTAGACCGCGATTCACATTGAAGTGAACGTTGGCCATTCGATCACTAGGACCGTAGCTGTTGAAGCAAATTTGGTGTTGTCCGCCTGAAAACACTGCACAGCCACGACGCGTTTCGATGTAATTTCATCTCATCAGGTGGAGACAGCAGGTTTCGAACCCGGGACCATTGGAATAGTAGTCCTAGCCACTACCACTTGGGCTACCGGGTCACGGCGGACAATGGTTTTGGACAACGGTTATTGAGATATTGGAAGAGCAATTTGAGGTACACGTTGTGTGATTGGATTGCGACACGCAATCTCAAGGTAGACCGCGATTCACATTGAAGTGAACGTTGGCCATTCGATCACTAGGACCGTAGCTGTTGAAGCAAATTTGGTGTTGTCCGCCTGAAAACACTGCACAGCCACGACGCGTTTCGATGTAATTTCATCTCATCAGGTGGAGACAGCAGGTTTCGAACCCGGGACCATTGGAATAGTAGTCCTAGCCACTACCACTTCGGCTACCGGGTCACGGCGGACAATGGTTTTGGACAACGGTTATTGAGATATTGGAAGAGCAATTTGAGGTACACGTTGTGTGATTGGATTGCGACACGCAATCTCATGGTAGACCGCGATTCACATTGAAGTGAACGTTGGCCATTCGATCACTAGGACCGTAGCTGTTGAAGCAAATTTGGTGTTGTCCGCCTGAAAACACTGCACAGCCACGACGCGTTTCGATGTAATTTCATCTCATCAGGTGGAGACAGCAGGTTTCGAACCCGGGACCATTGGAATAGTAGTCCTAGCCACTACCACTTCGGCTACCGGGTCACGGCGGACAATGGTTTTGGACAACGGTTATTGAGATATTGGAAGAGCAATTTGAGGTACACGTTGTGTGATTGGATTGCGACACGCAATCTCAAGGTAGACCGCGATTCACATTGAAGTGAACGTTGGCCATTCGATCACTAGGACCGTAGCTGTTGAAGCAAATTTGGTGTTGTCCGCCTGAAAACACTGCACAGCCACGACGCGTTTCGATGTAATTTCATCTCATCAGGTGGAGACAGCAGGTTTCGAACCCGGGACCATTGGAATAGTAGTCCTAGCCACTACCACTTCGGCTACCGGGTCACGGCGGACAATGGTTTTGGACAACGGTTATTGAGATATTGGAAGAGCAATTTGAGGTACACGTTGTGTGATTGGATTGCGACACGCAATCTCAAGGTAGACCGCGATTCACATTGAAGTGAACGTTGGCCATTCGATCACTAGGACCGTAGCTGTTGAAGCAAATTTGGTGTTGTCCGCCTGAAAACACTGCACAGCCACGACGCGTTTCGATGTAATTTCATCTCATCAGGTGGAGACAGCAGGTTTCGAACCCGGGACCATTGGAATAGTAGTCCTAGCCACTACCACTTGGGCTACCGGGTCACGGCGGACAATGGTTTTGGACAACGGTTATTGAGATATTGGAAGAGCAATTTGAGGTACACGTTGTGTGATTGGATTGCGACACGCAATCTCAAGGTAGACCGCGATTCACATTGAAGTGAACGTTGGCCATTCGATCACTAGGACCGTAGCTGTTGAAGCAAATTTGGTGTTGTCCGCCTGAAAACACTGCACAGCCACGACGCGTTTCGATGTAATTTCATCTCATCAGGTGGAGACAGCAGGTTTCGAACCCGGGACCATTGGAATAGTAGTCCTAGCCACTACCACTTGGGCTACCGGGTCACGGCGGACAATGGTTTTGGACAACGGTTATTGAGATATTGGAAGAGCAATTTGAGGTACACGTTGTGTGATTGGATTGCGACACGCAATCTCAAGGTAGACCGCGATTCACATTGAAGTGAACGTTGGCCATTCGATCACTAGGACCGTAGCTGTTGAAGCAAATTTGGTGTTGTCCGCCTGAAAACACTGCACAGCCACGACGCGTTTCGATGTAATTTCATCTCATCAGGTGGAGACAGCAGGTTTCGAACCCGGGACCATTGGAATAGTAGTCCTAGCCACTACCACTTCGGCTACCGGGTCACGGCGGACAATGGTTTTGGACAACGGTTATTGAGATATTGGAAGAGCAATTTGAGGTACACGTTGTGTGATTGGATTGCGACACGCAATCTCAAGGTAGACCGCGATTCACATTGAAGTGAACGTTGGCCATTCGATCACTAGGACCGTAGCTGTTGAAGCAAATTTGGTGTTGTCCGCCTGAAAACACTGCACAGCCACGACGCGTTTCGATGTAATTTCATCTCATCAGGTGGAGACAGCAGGTTTCGAACCCGGGACCATTGGAATAGTAGTCCTAGCCACTACCACTTGGGCTACCGGGTCACGGCGGACAATGGTTTTGGACAACGGTTATTGAGATATTGGAAGAGCAATTTGAGGTACACGTTGTGTGATTGGATTGCGACACGCAATCTCAAGGTAGACCGCGATTCACATTGAAGTGAACGTTGGCCATTCGATCACTAGGACCGTAGCTGTTGAAGCAAATTTGGTGTTGTCCGCCTGAAAACACTGCACAGCCACGACGCGTTTCGATGTAATTTCATCTCATCAGGTGGAGACAGCAGGTTTCGAACCCGGGACCATTGGAATAGTAGTCCTAGCCACTACCACTTCGGCTACCGGGTCACGGCGGACAATGGTTTTGGACAACGGTTATTGAGATATTGGAAGAGCAATTTGAGGTACACGTTGTGTGATTGGATTGCGACACGCAATCTCAAGGTAGACCGCGATTCACATTGAAGTGAACGTTGGCCATTCGATCACTAGGACCGTAGCTGTTGAAGCAAATTTGGTGTTGTCCGCCTGAAAACACTGCACAGCCACGACGCGTTTCGATGTAATTTCATCTCATCAGGTGGAGACAGCAGGTTTCGAACCCGGGACCATTGGAATAGTAGTCCTAGCCACTACCACTTGGGCTACCGGGTCACGGCGGACAATGGTTTTGGACAACGGTTATTGAGATATTGGAAGAGCAATTTGAGGTACACGTTGTGTGATTGGATTGCGACACGCAATCTCAAGGTAGACCGCGATTCACATTGAAGTGAACGTTGGCCATTCGATCACTAGGACCGTAGCTGTTGAAGCAAATTTGGTGTTGTCCGCCTGAAAACACTGCACAGCCACGACGCGTTTCGATGTAATTTCATCTCATCAGGTGGAGACAGCAGGTTTCGAACCCGGGACCATTGGAATAGTAGTCCTAGCCACTACCACTTGGGCTACCGGGTCACGGCGGACAATGGTTTTGGACAACGGTTATTGACATATTGGAAGAGCAATTTGAGGTACACGTTGTGTGATTGGATTGCGACACGCAATCTCAAGGTAGACCGCGATTCACATTGAAGTGAACGTTGGCCATTCGATCACTAGGACCGTAGCTGTTGAAGCAAATTTGGTGTTGTCCGCCTGAAAACACTGCACAGCCACGACGCGTTTCGATGTAATTTCATCTCATCAGGTGGAGACAGCAGGTTTCGAACCCGGGACCATTGGAATAGTAGTCCTAGCCACTACCACTTGGGCTACCGGGTCACGGCGGACAATGGTTTTGGACAACGGTTATTGACATATTGGAAGAGCAATTTGAGGTACACGTTGTGTGATTGGATTGCGACACGCAATCTCAAGGTAGACCGCGATTCACATTGAAGTGAACGTTGGCCATTCGATCACTAGGACCGTAGCTGTTGAAGCAAATTTGGTGTTGTCCGCCTGAAAACACTGCACAGCCACGACGCGTTTCGATGTAATTTCATCTCATCAGGTGGAGACAGCAGGTTTCGAACCCGGGACCATTGGAATAGTAGTCCTAGCCACTACCACTTGGGCTACCGGGTCACGGCGGACAATGGTTTTGGACAACGGTTATTGAGATATTGGAAGAGCAATTTGAGGTACACGTTGTGTGATTGGATTGCGACACGCAATCTCAAGGTAGACCGCGATTCACATTGAAGTGAACGTTGGCCATTCGATCACTAGGACCGTAGCTGTTGAAGCAAATTTGGTGTTGTCCGCCTGAAAACACTGCACAGCCACGACGCGTTTCGATGTAATTTCATCTCATCAGGTGGAGACAGCAGGTTTCGAACCCGGGACCATTGGAATAGTAGTCCTAGCCACTACCACTTGGGCTACCGGGTCACGGCGGACAATGGTTTTGGACAACGGTTATTGACATATTGGAAGAGCAATTTGAGGTACACGTTGTGTGATTGGATTGCGACACGCAATCTCAAGGTAGACCGCGATTCACATTGAAGTGAACGTTGGCCATTCGATCACTAGGACCGTAGCTGTTGAAGCAAATTTGGTGTTGTCCGCCTGAAAACACTGCACAGCCACGACGCGTTTCGATGTAATTTCATCTCATCAGGTGGAGACAGCAGGTTTCGAACCCGGGACCATTGGAATAGTAGTCCTAGCCACTACCACTTGGGCTACCGGGTCACGGCGGACAATGGTTTTGGACAACGGTTATTGACATATTGGAAGAGCAATTTGAGGTACACGTTGTGTGATTGGATTGCGACACGCAATCTCAAGGTAGACCGCGATTCACATTGAAGTGAACGTTGGCCATTCGATCACTAGGACCGTAGCTGTTGAAGCAAATTTGGTGTTGTCCGCCTGAAAACACTGCACAGCCACGACGCGTTTCGATGTAATTTCATCTCATCAGGTGGAGACAGCAGGTTTCGAACCCGGGACCATTGGAATAGTAGTCCTAGCCACTACCACTTGGGCTACCGGGTCACGGCGGACAATGGTTTTGGACAACGGTTATTGACATATTGGAAGAGCAATTTGAGGTACACGTTGTGTGATTGGATTGCGACACGCAATCTCAAGGTAGACCGCGATTCACATTGAAGTGAACGTTGGCCATTCGATCACTAGGACCGTAGCTGTTGAAGCAAATTTGGTGTTGTCCGCCTGAAAACACTGCACAGCCACGACGCGTTTCGATGTAATTTCATCTCATCAGGTGGAGACAGCAGGTTTCGAACCCGGGACCATTGGAATAGTAGTCCTAGCCACTACCACTTGGGCTACCGGGTCACGGCGGACAATGGTTTTGGACAACGGTTATTGACATATTGGAAGAGCAATTTGAGGTACACGTTGTGTGATTGGATTGCGACACGCAATCTCAAGGTAGACCGCGATTCACATTGAAGTGAACGTTGGCCATTCGATCACTAGGACCGTAGCTGTTGAAGCAATTTGGTGTTGTCCGCCTGAAAACACTGCACAGCCACGACGCGTTTCGATGTAATTTCATCTCATCAGGTGGAGACAGCAGGTTTCGAACCCGGGACCATTGGAATAGTAGTCCTAGCCACTACCACTTGGGCTACCGGGTCACGGCGGACAATGGTTTTGGACAACGGTTATTGACATATTGGAGGAGCAATTTGAGGTACACGTTGTGTGATTGGATTGCGACACGCAATCTCAAGGTAGACCGCGATTCACATTGAAGTGAACGTTGGCCATTCGATCACTAGGACCGTAGCTGTTGAAGCAAATTGGGTGTTGTCCGCCTGAAAACACTGCACAACCACGACGCGTTTCGATGTAATTTCATCTCATCAGGTGGAGACAGCAGGTTTCGAACCCGGGACCATTGGAATAGTAGTCCTAGCCACTACCACTTGGGCTACCGGGTCACGGCGGACAATGGTTTTGGACAACGGTTATTGACATATTGGAGGAGCAATTTGAGGTACACGTTGTGTGATTGGATTGCGACACGCAATCTCAAGGTAGACCGCGATTCACATTGAAGTGAACGTTGGCCATTCGATCACTAGGACCGTAGCTGTTGAAGCAAATTGGGTGTTGTCCGCCTGAAAACACTGCACAGCCACGACGCGTTTCGATGTAATTTCATCTCATCAGGTGGAGACAGCAGGTTTCGAACCCGGGACCATTGGAATAGTAGTCCTAGCCACTACCACTTGGGCTACCGGGTCACGGCGGACAATGGTTTTGGACAACGGTTATTGACATATTGGAGGAGCAATTTGAGGTACACGTTGTGTGATTGGATTGCGACACGCAATCTCAAGGTAGACCGCGATTCACATTGAAGTGAACGTTGGCCATTCGATCACTAGGACCGTAGCTGTTGAAGCAAATTGGGTGTTGTCCGCCTGAAAACACTGCACAGCCACGACGCGTTTCGATGTAATTTCATCTCATCAGGTGGAGACAGCAGGTTTCGAACCCGGGACCATTGGAATAGTAGTCCTAGCCACTACCACTTGGGCTACCGGGTCACGGCGGACAATGGTTTTGGACAACGGTTATTGACATATTGGAGGAGCAATTTGAGGTACACGTTGTGTGATTGGATTGCGACACGCAATCTCAAGGTAGACCGCGATTCACATTGAAGTGAACGTTGGCCATTCGATCACTAGGACCGTAGCTGTTGAAGCAAATTGGGTGTTGTCCGCCTGAAAACACTGCACAGCCACGACGCGTTTCGATGTAATTTCATCTCATCAGGTGGAGACAGCAGGTTTCGAACCCGGGACCATTGGAATAGTAGTCCTAGCCACTACCACTTGGGCTACCGGGTCACGGCGGACAATGGTTTTGGACAACGGTTATTGACATATTGGAGGAGCAATTTGAGGTACACGTTGTGTGATTGGATTGCGACACGCAATCTCAAGGTAGACCGCGATTCACATTGAAGTGAACGTTGGCCATTCGATCACTAGGACCGTAGCTGTTGAAGCAAATTGGGTGTTGTCCGCCTGAAAACTCTGCACAACCACGACGCGTTTCGATGTAATTTCATCTCATCAGGTGGAGACAGCAGGTTTCGAACCCGGGACCATTGGAATAGTAGTCCTAGCCACTACCACTTGGGCTACCGGGTCACGGCGGACAATGGTTTTGGACAACGGTTATTGACATATTGGAGGAGCAATTTGAGGTACACGTTGTGTGATTGGATTGCGACACGCAATCTCAAGGTAGACCGCGATTCACATTGAAGTGAACGTTGGCCATTCGATCACTAGGACCGTAGCTGTTGAAGCAAATTGGGTGTTGTCCGCCTGAAAACTCTGCACAACCACGACGCGTTTCGATGTAATTTCATCTCATCAGGTGGAGACAGCAGGTTTCGAACCCGGGACCATTGGAATAGTAGTCCTAGCCACTACCACTTGGGCTACCGGGTCACGGCGGACAATGGTTTTGGACAACGGTTATTGACATATTGGAGGAGCAATTTGAGGTACACGTTGTGTGATTGGATTGCGACACGCAATCTCAAGGTAGACCGCGATTCACATTGAAGTGAACGTTGGCCATTCGATCACTAGGACCGTAGCTGTTGAAGCAAATTGGGTGTTGTCCGCCTGAAAACTCTGCACAACCACGACGCGTTTCGATGTAATTTCATCTCATCAGGTGGAGACAGCAGGTTTCGAACCCGGGACCATTGGAATAGTAGTCCTAGCCACTACCACTTGGGCTACCGGGTCACGGCGGACAATGGTTTTGGACAACGGTTATTGACATATTGGAGGAGCAATTTGAGGTACACGTTGTGTGATTGGATTGCGACACGCAATCTCAAGGTAGACCGCGATTCACATTGAAGTGAACGTTGGCCATTCGATCACTAGGACCGTAGCTGTTGAAGCAAATTGGGTGTTGTCCGCCTGAAAACTCTGCACAACCACGACGCGTTTCGATGTAATTTCATCTCATCAGGTGGAGACAGCAGGTTTCGAACCCGGGACCATTGGAATAGTAGTCCTAGCCACTACCACTTGGGCTACCGGGTCACGGCGGACAATGGTTTTGGACAACGGTTATTGACATATTGGAGGAGCAATTTGAGGTACACGTTGTGTGATTGGATTGCGACACGCAATCTCAAGGTAGACCGCGATTCACATTGAAGTGAACGTTGGCCATTCGATCACTAGGACCGTAGCTGTTGAAGCAAATTGGGTGTTGTCCGCCTGAAAACTCTGCACAACCACGACGCGTTTCGATGTAATTTCATCTCATCAGGTGGAGACAGCAGGTTTCGAACCCGGGACCATTGGAATAGTAGTCCTAGCCACTACCACTTGGGCTACCGGGTCACGGCGGACAATGGTTTTGGACAACGGTTATTGACATATTGGAGGAGCAATTTGAGGTACACGTTGTGTGATTGGATTGCGACACGCAATCTCAAGGTAGACCGCGATTCACATTGAAGTGAACGTTGGCCATTCGATCACTAGGACCGTAGCTGTTGAAGCAAATTGGGTGTTGTCCGCCTGAAAACTCTGCACAACCACGACGCGTTTCGATGTAATTTCATCTCATCAGGTGGAGACAGCAGGTTTCGAACCCGGGACCATTGGAATAGTAGTCCTAGCCACTACCACTTGGGCTACCGGGTCACGGCGGACAATGGTTTTGGACAACGGTTATTGACATATTGGAGGAGCAATTTGAGGTACACGTTGTGTGATTGGATTGCGACACGCAATCTCAAGGTAGACCGCGATTCACATTGAAGTGAACGTTGGCCATTCGATCACTAGGACCGTAGCTGTTGAAGCAAATTGGGTGTTGTCCGCCTGAAAACTCTGCACAACCACGACGCGTTTCGATGTAATTTCATCTCATCAGGTGGAGACAGCAGGTTTCGAACCCGGGACCATTGGAATAGTAGTCCTAGCCACTACCACTTGGGCTACCGGGTCACGGCGGACAATGGTTTTGGACAACGGTTATTGACATATTGGAGGAGCAATTTGAGGTACACGTTGTGTGATTGGATTGCGACACGCAATCTCAAGGTAGACCGCGATTCACATTGAAGTGAACGTTGGCCATTCGATCACTAGGACCGTAGCTGTTGAAGCAAATTGGGTGTTGTCCGCCTGAAAACTCTGCACAACCACGACGCGTTTCGATGTAATTTCATCTCATCAGGTGGAGACAGCAGGTTTCGAACCCGGGACCATTGGAATAGTAGTCCTAGCCACTACCACTTGGGCTACCGGGTCACGGCGGACAATGGTTTTGGACAACGGTTATTGACATATTGGAGGAGCAATTTGAGGTACACGTTGTGTGATTGGATTGCGACACGCAATCTCAAGGTAGACCGCGATTCACATTGAAGTGAACGTTGGCCATTCGATCACTAGGACCGTAGCTGTTGAAGCAAATTGGGTGTTGTCCGCCTGAAAACTCTGCACAACCACGACGCGTTTCGATGTAATTTCATCTCATCAGGTGGAGACAGCAGGTTTCGAACCCGGGACCATTGGAATAGTAGTCCTAGCCACTACCACTTGGGCTACCGGGTCACGGCGGACAATGGTTTTGGACAACGGTTATTGACATATTGGAGGAGCAATTTGAGGTACACGTTGTGTGATTGGATTGCGACACGCAATCTCAAGGTAGACCGCGATTCACATTGAAGTGAACGTTGGCCATTCGATCACTAGGACCGTAGCTGTTGAAGCAAATTGGGTGTTGTCCGCCTGAAAACTCTGCACAACCACGACGCGTTTCGATGTAATTTCATCTCATCAGGTGGAGACAGCAGGTTTCGAACCCGGGACCATTGGAATAGTAGTCCTAGCCACTACCACTTGGGCTACCGGGTCACGGCGGACAATGGTTTTGGACAACGGTTATTGACATATTGGAGGAGCAATTTGAGGTACACGTTGTGTGATTGGATTGCGACACGCAATCTCAAGGTAGACCGCGATTCACATTGAAGTGAACGTTGGCCATTCGATCACTAGGACCGTAGCTGTTGAAGCAAATTGGGTGTTGTCCGCCTGAAAACTCTGCACAACCACGACGCGTTTCGATGTAATTTCATCTCATCAGGTGGAGACAGCAGGTTTCGAACCCGGGACCATTGGAATAGTAGTCCTAGCCACTACCACTTGGGCTACCGGGTCACGGCGGACAATGGTTTTGGACAACGGTTATTGACATATTGGAGGAGCAATTTGAGGTACACGTTGTGTGATTGGATTGCGACACGCAATCTCAAGGTAGACCGCGATTCACATTGAAGTGAACGTTGGCCATTCGATCACTAGGACCGTAGCTGTTGAAGCAAATTGGGTGTTGTCCGCCTGAAAACTCTGCACAACCACGACGCGTTTCGATGTAATTTCATCTCATCAGGTGGAGACAGCAGGTTTCGAACCCGGGACCATTGGAATAGTAGTCCTAGCCACTACCACTTGGGCTACCGGGTCACGGCGGACAATGGTTTTGGACAACGGTTATTGACATATTGGAGGAGCAATTTGAGGTACACGTTGTGTGATTGGATTGCGACACGCAATCTCAAGGTAGACCGCGATTCACATTGAAGTGAACGTTGGCCATTCGATCACTAGGACCGTAGCTGTTGAAGCAAATTGGGTGTTGTCCGCCTGAAAACTCTGCACAACCACGACGCGTTTCGATGTAATTTCATCTCATCAGGTGGAGACAGCAGGTTTCGAACCCGGGACCATTGGAATAGTAGTCCTAGCCACTACCACTTGGGCTACCGGGTCACGGCGGACAATGGTTTTGGACAACGGTTATTGACATATTGGAGGAGCAATTTGAGGTACACGTTGTGTGATTGGATTGCGACACGCAATCTCAAGGTAGACCGCGATTCACATTGAAGTGAACGTTGGCCATTCGATCACTAGGACCGTAGCTGTTGAAGCAAATTGGGTGTTGTCCGCCTGAAAACTCTGCACAACCACGACGCGTTTCGATGTAATTTCATCTCATCAGGTGGAGACAGCAGGTTTCGAACCCGGGACCATTGGAATAGTAGTCCTAGCCACTACCACTTGGGCTACCGGGTCACGGCGGACAATGGTTTTGGACAACGGTTATTGACATATTGGAGGAGCAATTTGAGGTACACGTTGTGTGATTGGATTGCGACACGCAATCTCAAGGTAGACCGCGATTCACATTGAAGTGAACGTTGGCCATTCGATCACTAGGACCGTAGCTGTTGAAGCAAATTGGGTGTTGTCCGCCTGAAAACTCTGCACAACCACGACGCGTTTCGATGTAATTTCATCTCATCAGGTGGAGACAGCAGGTTTCGAACCCGGGACCATTGGAATAGTAGTCCTAGCCACTACCACTTGGGCTACCGGGTCACGGCGGACAATGGTTTTGGACAACGGTTATTGACATATTGGAGGAGCAATTTGAGGTACACGTTGTGTGATTGGATTGCGACACGCAATCTCAAGGTAGACCGCGATTCACATTGAAGTGAACGTTGGCCATTCGATCACTAGGACCGTAGCTGTTGAAGCAAATTGGGTGTTGTCCGCCTGAAAACTCTGCACAACCACGACGCGTTTCGATGTAATTTCATCTCATCAGGTGGAGACAGCAGGTTTCGAACCCGGGACCATTGGAATAGTAGTCCTAGCCACTACCACTTGGGCTACCGGGTCACGGCGGACAATGGTTTTGGACAACGGTTATTGACATATTGGAGGAGCAATTTGAGGTACACGTTGTGTGATTGGATTGCGACACGCAATCTCAAGGTAGACCGCGATTCACATTGAAGTGAACGTTGGCCATTCGATCACTAGGACCGTAGCTGTTGAAGCAAATTGGGTGTTGTCCGCCTGAAAACTCTGCACAACCACGACGCGTTTCGATGTAATTTCATCTCATCAGGTGGAGACAGCAGGTTTCGAACCCGGGACCATTGGAATAGTAGTCCTAGCCACTACCACTTGGGCTACCGGGTCACGGCGGACAATGGTTTTGGACAACGGTTATTGACATATTGGAGGAGCAATTTGAGGTACACGTTGTGTGATTGGATTGCGACACGCAATCTCAAGGTAGACCGCGATTCACATTGAAGTGAACGTTGGCCATTCGATCACTAGGACCGTAGCTGTTGAAGCAAATTGGGTGTTGTCCGCCTGAAAACTCTGCACAACCACGACGCGTTTCGATGTAATTTCATCTCATCAGGTGGAGACAGCAGGTTTCGAACCCGGGACCATTGGAATAGTAGTCCTAGCCACTACCACTTGGGCTACCGGGTCACGGCGGACAATGGTTTTGGACAACGGTTATTGACATATTGGAGGAGCAATTTGAGGTACACGTTGTGTGATTGGATTGCGACACGCAATCTCAAGGTAGACCGCGATTCACATTGAAGTGAACGTTGGCCATTCGATCACTAGGACCGTAGCTGTTGAAGCAAATTGGGTGTTGTCCGCCTGAAAACTCTGCACAACCACGACGCGTTTCGATGTAATTTCATCTCATCAGGTGGAGACAGCAGGTTTCGAACCCGGGACCATTGGAATAGTAGTCCTAGCCACTACCACTTGGGCTACCGGGTCACGGCGGACAATGGTTTTGGACAACGGTTATTGACATATTGGAGGAGCAATTTGAGGTACACGTTGTGTGATTGGATTGCGACACGCAATCTCAAGGTAGACCGCGATTCACATTGAAGTGAACGTTGGCCATTCGATCACTAGGACCGTAGCTGTTGAAGCAAATTGGGTGTTGTCCGCCTGAAAACTCTGCACAACCACGACGCGTTTCGATGTAATTTCATCTCATCAGGTGGAGACAGCAGGTTTCGAACCCGGGACCATTGGAATAGTAGTCCTAGCCACTACCACTTGGGCTACCGGGTCACGGCGGACAATGGTTTTGGACAACGGTTATTGACATATTGGAGGAGCAATTTGAGGTACACGTTGTGTGATTGGATTGCGACACGCAATCTCAAGGTAGACCGCGATTCACATTGAAGTGAACGTTGGCCATTCGATCACTAGGACCGTAGCTGTTGAAGCAAATTGGGTGTTGTCCGCCTGAAAACTCTGCACAACCACGACGCGTTTCGATGTAATTTCATCTCATCAGGTGGAGACAGCAGGTTTCGAACCCGGGACCATTGGAATAGTAGTCCTAGCCACTACCACTTGGGCTACCGGGTCACGGCGGACAATGGTTTTGGACAACGGTTATTGACATATTGGAGGAGCAATTTGAGGTACACGTTGTGTGATTGGATTGCGACACGCAATCTCAAGGTAGACCGCGATTCACATTGAAGTGAACGTTGGCCATTCGATCACTAGGACCGTAGCTGTTGAAGCAAATTGGGTGTTGTCCGCCTGAAAACTCTGCACAACCACGACGCGTTTCGATGTAATTTCATCTCATCAGGTGGAGACAGCAGGTTTCGAACCCGGGACCATTGGAATAGTAGTCCTAGCCACTACCACTTGGGCTACCGGGTCACGGCGGACAATGGTTTTGGACAACGGTTATTGACATATTGGAGGAGCAATTTGAGGTACACGTTGTGTGATTGGATTGCGACACGCAATCTCAAGGTAGACCGCGATTCACATTGAAGTGAACGTTGGCCATTCGATCACTAGGACCGTAGCTGTTGAAGCAAATTGGGTGTTGTCCGCCTGAAAACTCTGCACAACCACGACGCGTTTCGATGTAATTTCATCTCATCAGGTGGAGACAGCAGGTTTCGAACCCGGGACCATTGGAATAGTAGTCCTAGCCACTACCACTTGGGCTACCGGGTCACGGCGGACAATGGTTTTGGACAACGGTTATTGACATATTGGAGGAGCAATTTGAGGTACACGTTGTGTGATTGGATTGCGACACGCAATCTCAAGGTAGACCGCGATTCACATTGAAGTGAACGTTGGCCATTCGATCACTAGGACCGTAGCTGTTGAAGCAAATTGGGTGTTGTCCGCCTGAAAACTCTGCACAACCACGACGCGTTTCGATGTAATTTCATCTCATCAGGTGGAGACAGCAGGTTTCGAACCCGGGACCATTGGAATAGTAGTCCTAGCCACTACCACTTGGGCTACCGGGTCACGGCGGACAATGGTTTTGGACAACGGTTATTGACATATTGGAGGAGCAATTTGAGGTACACGTTGTGTGATTGGATTGCGACACGCAATCTCAAGGTAGACCGCGATTCACATTGAAGTGAACGTTGGCCATTCGATCACTAGGACCGTAGCTGTTGAAGCAAATTGGGTGTTGTCCGCCTGAAAACTCTGCACAACCACGACGCGTTTCGATGTAATTTCATCTCATCAGGTGGAGACAGCAGGTTTCGAACCCGGGACCATTGGAATAGTAGTCCTAGCCACTACCACTTGGGCTACCGGGTCACGGCGGACAATGGTTTTGGACAACGGTTATTGACATATTGGAGGAGCAATTTGAGGTACACGTTGTGTGATTGGATTGCGACACGCAATCTCAAGGTAGACCGCGATTCACATTGAAGTGAACGTTGGCCATTCGATCACTAGGACCGTAGCTGTTGAAGCAAATTGGGTGTTGTCCGCCTGAAAACTCTGCACAACCACGACGCGTTTCGATGTAATTTCATCTCATCAGGTGGAGACAGCAGGTTTCGAACCCGGGACCATTGGAATAGTAGTCCTAGCCACTACCACTTGGGCTACCGGGTCACGGCGGACAATGGTTTTGGACAACGGTTATTGACATATTGGAGGAGCAATTTGAGGTACACGTTGTGTGATTGGATTGCGACACGCAATCTCAAGGTAGACCGCGATTCACATTGAAGTGAACGTTGGCCATTCGATCACTAGGACCGTAGCTGTTGAAGCAAATTGGGTGTTGTCCGCCTGAAAACTCTGCACAACCACGACGCGTTTCGATGTAATTTCATCTCATCAGGTGGAGACAGCAGGTTTCGAACCCGGGACCATTGGAATAGTAGTCCTAGCCACTACCACTTGGGCTACCGGGTCACGGCGGACAATGGTTTTGGACAACGGTTATTGACATATTGGAGGAGCAATTTGAGGTACACGTTGTGTGATTGGATTGCGACACGCAATCTCAAGGTAGACCGCGATTCACATTGAAGTGAACGTTGGCCATTCGATCACTAGGACCGTAGCTGTTGAAGCAAATTGGGTGTTGTCCGCCTGAAAACTCTGCACAACCACGACGCGTTTCGATGTAATTTCATCTCATCAGGTGGAGACAGCAGGTTTCGAACCCGGGACCATTGGAATAGTAGTCCTAGCCACTACCACTTGGGCTACCGGGTCACGGCGGACAATGGTTTTGGACAACGGTTATTGACATATTGGAGGAGCAATTTGAGGTACACGTTGTGTGATTGGATTGCGACACGCAATCTCAAGGTAGACCGCGATTCACATTGAAGTGAACGTTGGCCATTCGATCACTAGGACCGTAGCTGTTGAAGCAAATTGGGTGTTGTCCGCCTGAAAACTCTGCACAACCACGACGCGTTTCGATGTAATTTCATCTCATCAGGTGGAGACAGCAGGTTTCGAACCCGGGACCATTGGAATAGTAGTCCTAGCCACTACCACTTGGGCTACCGGGTCACGGCGGACAATGGTTTTGGACAACGGTTATTGACATATTGGAGGAGCAATTTGAGGTACACGTTGTGTGATTGGATTGCGACACGCAATCTCAAGGTAGACCGCGATTCACATTGAAGTGAACGTTGGCCATTCGATCACTAGGACCGTAGCTGTTGAAGCAAATTGGGTGTTGTCCGCCTGAAAACTCTGCACAACCACGACGCGTTTCGATGTAATTTCATCTCATCAGGTGGAGACAGCAGGTTTCGAACCCGGGACCATTGGAATAGTAGTCCTAGCCACTACCACTTGGGCTACCGGGTCACGGCGGACAATGGTTTTGGACAACGGTTATTGACATATTGGAGGAGCAATTTGAGGTACACGTTGTGTGATTGGATTGCGACACGCAATCTCAAGGTAGACCGCGATTCACATTGAAGTGAACGTTGGCCATTCGATCACTAGGACCGTAGCTGTTGAAGCAAATTGGGTGTTGTCCGCCTGAAAACTCTGCACAACCACGACGCGTTTCGATGTAATTTCATCTCATCAGGTGGAGACAGCAGGTTTCGAACCCGGGACCATTGGAATAGTAGTCCTAGCCACTACCACTTGGGCTACCGGGTCACGGCGGACAATGGTTTTGGACAACGGTTATTGACATATTGGAGGAGCAATTTGAGGTACACGTTGTGTGATTGGATTGCGACACGCAATCTCAAGGTAGACCGCGATTCACATTGAAGTGAACGTTGGCCATTCGATCACTAGGACCGTAGCTGTTGAAGCAAATTGGGTGTTGTCCGCCTGAAAACTCTGCACAACCACGACGCGTTTCGATGTAATTTCATCTCATCAGGTGGAGACAGCAGGTTTCGAACCCGGGACCATTGGAATAGTAGTCCTAGCCACTACCACTTGGGCTACCGGGTCACGGCGGACAATGGTTTTGGACAACGGTTATTGACATATTGGAGGAGCAATTTGAGGTACACGTTGTGTGATTGGATTGCGACACGCAATCTCAAGGTAGACCGCGATTCACATTGAAGTGAACGTTGGCCATTCGATCACTAGGACCGTAGCTGTTGAAGCAAATTGGGTGTTGTCCGCCTGAAAACTCTGCACAACCACGACGCGTTTCGATGTAATTTCATCTCATCAGGTGGAGACAGCAGGTTTCGAACCCGGGACCATTGGAATAGTAGTCCTAGCCACTACCACTTGGGCTACCGGGTCACGGCGGACAATGGTTTTGGACAACGGTTATTGACATATTGGAGGAGCAATTTGAGGTACACGTTGTGTGATTGGATTGCGACACGCAATCTCAAGGTAGACCGCGATTCACATTGAAGTGAACGTTGGCCATTCGATCACTAGGACCGTAGCTGTTGAAGCAAATTGGGTGTTGTCCGCCTGAAAACTCTGCACAACCACGACGCGTTTCGATGTAATTTCATCTCATCAGGTGGAGACAGCAGGTTTCGAACCCGGGACCATTGGAATAGTAGTCCTAGCCACTACCACTTGGGCTACCGGGTCACGGCGGACAATGGTTTTGGACAACGGTTATTGACATATTGGAGGAGCAATTTGAGGTACACGTTGTGTGATTGGATTGCGACACGCAATCTCAAGGTAGACCGCGATTCACATTGAAGTGAACGTTGGCCATTCGATCACTAGGACCGTAGCTGTTGAAGCAAATTGGGTGTTGTCCGCCTGAAAACTCTGCACAACCACGACGCGTTTCGATGTAATTTCATCTCATCAGGTGGAGACAGCAGGTTTCGAACCCGGGACCATTGGAATAGTAGTCCTAGCCACTACCACTTGGGCTACCGGGTCACGGCGGACAATGGTTTTGGACAACGGTTATTGACATATTGGAGGAGCAATTTGAGGTACACGTTGTGTGATTGGATTGCGACACGCAATCTCAAGGTAGACCGCGATTCACATTGAAGTGAACGTTGGCCATTCGATCACTAGGACCGTAGCTGTTGAAGCAAATTGGGTGTTGTCCGCCTGAAAACTCTGCACAACCACGACGCGTTTCGATGTAATTTCATCTCATCAGGTGGAGACAGCAGGTTTCGAACCCGGGACCATTGGAATAGTAGTCCTAGCCACTACCACTTGGGCTACCGGGTCACGGCGGACAATGGTTTTGGACAACGGTTATTGACATATTGGAGGAGCAATTTGAGGTACACGTTGTGTGATTGGATTGCGACACGCAATCTCAAGGTAGACCGCGATTCACATTGAAGTGAACGTTGGCCATTCGATCACTAGGACCGTAGCTGTTGAAGCAAATTGGGTGTTGTCCGCCTGAAAACTCTGCACAACCACGACGCGTTTCGATGTAATTTCATCTCATCAGGTGGAGACAGCAGGTTTCGAACCCGGGACCATTGGAATAGTAGTCCTAGCCACTACCACTTGGGCTACCGGGTCACGGCGGACAATGGTTTTGGACAACGGTTATTGACATATTGGAGGAGCAATTTGAGGTACACGTTGTGTGATTGGATTGCGACACGCAATCTCAAGGTAGACCGCGATTCACATTGAAGTGAACGTTGGCCATTCGATCACTAGGACCGTAGCTGTTGAAGCAAATTGGGTGTTGTCCGCCTGAAAACTCTGCACAACCACGACGCGTTTCGATGTAATTTCATCTCATCAGGTGGAGACAGCAGGTTTCGAACCCGGGACCATTGGAATAGTAGTCCTAGCCACTACCACTTGGGCTACCGGGTCACGGCGGACAATGGTTTTGGACAACGGTTATTGACATATTGGAGGAGCAATTTGAGGTACACGTTGTGTGATTGGATTGCGACACGCAATCTCAAGGTAGACCGCGATTCACATTGAAGTGAACGTTGGCCATTCGATCACTAGGACCGTAGCTGTTGAAGCAAATTGGGTGTTGTCCGCCTGAAAACTCTGCACAACCACGACGCGTTTCGATGTAATTTCATCTCATCAGGTGGAGACAGCAGGTTTCGAACCCGGGACCATTGGAATAGTAGTCCTAGCCACTACCACTTGGGCTACCGGGTCACGGCGGACAATGGTTTTGGACAACGGTTATTGACATATTGGAGGAGCAATTTGAGGTACACGTTGTGTGATTGGATTGCGACACGCAATCTCAAGGTAGACCGCGATTCACATTGAAGTGAACGTTGGCCATTCGATCACTAGGACCGTAGCTGTTGAAGCAAATTGGGTGTTGTCCGCCTGAAAACTCTGCACAACCACGACGCGTTTCGATGTAATTTCATCTCATCAGGTGGAGACAGCAGGTTTCGAACCCGGGACCATTGGAATAGTAGTCCTAGCCACTACCACTTGGGCTACCGGGTCACGGCGGACAATGGTTTTGGACAACGGTTATTGACATATTGGAGGAGCAATTTGAGGTACACGTTGTGTGATTGGATTGCGACACGCAATCTCAAGGTAGACCGCGATTCACATTGAAGTGAACGTTGGCCATTCGATCACTAGGACCGTAGCTGTTGAAGCAAATTGGGTGTTGTCCGCCTGAAAACTCTGCACAACCACGACGCGTTTCGATGTAATTTCATCTCATCAGGTGGAGACAGCAGGTTTCGAACCCGGGACCATTGGAATAGTAGTCCTAGCCACTACCACTTGGGCTACCGGGTCACGGCGGACAATGGTTTTGGACAACGGTTATTGACATATTGGAGGAGCAATTTGAGGTACACGTTGTGTGATTGGATTGCGACACGCAATCTCAAGGTAGACCGCGATTCACATTGAAGTGAACGTTGGCCATTCGATCACTAGGACCGTAGCTGTTGAAGCAAATTGGGTGTTGTCCGCCTGAAAACTCTGCACAACCACGACGCGTTTCGATGTAATTTCATCTCATCAGGTGGAGACAGCAGGTTTCGAACCCGGGACCATTGGAATAGTAGTCCTAGCCACTACCACTTGGGCTACCGGGTCACGGCGGACAATGGTTTTGGACAACGGTTATTGACATATTGGAGGAGCAATTTGAGGTACACGTTGTGTGATTGGATTGCGACACGCAATCTCAAGGTAGACCGCGATTCACATTGAAGTGAACGTTGGCCATTCGATCACTAGGACCGTAGCTGTTGAAGCAAATTGGGTGTTGTCCGCCTGAAAACTCTGCACAACCACGACGCGTTTCGATGTAATTTCATCTCATCAGGTGGAGACAGCAGGTTTCGAACCCGGGACCATTGGAATAGTAGTCCTAGCCACTACCACTTGGGCTACCGGGTCACGGCGGACAATGGTTTTGGACAACGGTTATTGACATATTGGAGGAGCAATTTGAGGTACACGTTGTGTGATTGGATTGCGACACGCAATCTCAAGGTAGACCGCGATTCACATTGAAGTGAACGTTGGCCATTCGATCACTAGGACCGTAGCTGTTGAAGCAAATTGGGTGTTGTCCGCCTGAAAACTCTGCACAACCACGACGCGTTTCGATGTAATTTCATCTCATCAGGTGGAGACAGCAGGTTTCGAACCCGGGACCATTGGAATAGTAGTCCTAGCCACTACCACTTGGGCTACCGGGTCACGGCGGACAATGGTTTTGGACAACGGTTATTGACATATTGGAGGAGCAATTTGAGGTACACGTTGTGTGATTGGATTGCGACACGCAATCTCAAGGTAGACCGCGATTCACATTGAAGTGAACGTTGGCCATTCGATCACTAGGACCGTAGCTGTTGAAGCAAATTGGGTGTTGTCCGCCTGAAAACTCTGCACAACCACGACGCGTTTCGATGTAATTTCATCTCATCAGGTGGAGACAGCAGGTTTCGAACCCGGGACCATTGGAATAGTAGTCCTAGCCACTACCACTTGGGCTACCGGGTCACGGCGGACAATGGTTTTGGACAACGGTTATTGACATATTGGAGGAGCAATTTGAGGTACACGTTGTGTGATTGGATTGCGACACGCAATCTCAAGGTAGACCGCGATTCACATTGAAGTGAACGTTGGCCATTCGATCACTAGGACCGTAGCTGTTGAAGCAAATTGGGTGTTGTCCGCCTGAAAACTCTGCACAACCACGACGCGTTTCGATGTAATTTCATCTCATCAGGTGGAGACAGCAGGTTTCGAACCCGGGACCATTGGAATAGTAGTCCTAGCCACTACCACTTGGGCTACCGGGTCACGGCGGACAATGGTTTTGGACAACGGTTATTGACATATTGGAGGAGCAATTTGAGGTACACGTTGTGTGATTGGATTGCGACACGCAATCTCAAGGTAGACCGCGATTCACATTGAAGTGAACGTTGGCCATTCGATCACTAGGACCGTAGCTGTTGAAGCAAATTGGGTGTTGTCCGCCTGAAAACTCTGCACAACCACGACGCGTTTCGATGTAATTTCATCTCATCAGGTGGAGACAGCAGGTTTCGAACCCGGGACCATTGGAATAGTAGTCCTAGCCACTACCACTTGGGCTACCGGGTCACGGCGGACAATGGTTTTGGACAACGGTTATTGACATATTGGAGGAGCAATTTGAGGTACACGTTGTGTGATTGGATTGCGACACGCAATCTCAAGGTAGACCGCGATTCACATTGAAGTGAACGTTGGCCATTCGATCACTAGGACCGTAGCTGTTGAAGCAAATTGGGTGTTGTCCGCCTGAAAACTCTGCACAACCACGACGCGTTTCGATGTAATTTCATCTCATCAGGTGGAGACAGCAGGTTTCGAACCCGGGACCATTGGAATAGTAGTCCTAGCCACTACCACTTGGGCTACCGGGTCACGGCGGACAATGGTTTTGGACAACGGTTATTGACATATTGGAGGAGCAATTTGAGGTACACGTTGTGTGATTGGATTGCGACACGCAATCTCAAGGTAGACCGCGATTCACATTGAAGTGAACGTTGGCCATTCGATCACTAGGACCGTAGCTGTTGAAGCAAATTGGGTGTTGTCCGCCTGAAAACTCTGCACAACCACGACGCGTTTCGATGTAATTTCATCTCATCAGGTGGAGACAGCAGGTTTCGAACCCGGGACCATTGGAATAGTAGTCCTAGCCACTACCACTTGGGCTACCGGGTCACGGCGGACAATGGTTTTGGACAACGGTTATTGACATATTGGAGGAGCAATTTGAGGTACACGTTGTGTGATTGGATTGCGACACGCAATCTCAAGGTAGACCGCGATTCACATTGAAGTGAACGTTGGCCATTCGATCACTAGGACCGTAGCTGTTGAAGCAAATTGGGTGTTGTCCGCCTGAAAACTCTGCACAACCACGACGCGTTTCGATGTAATTTCATCTCATCAGGTGGAGACAGCAGGTTTCGAACCCGGGACCATTGGAATAGTAGTCCTAGCCACTACCACTTGGGCTACCGGGTCACGGCGGACAATGGTTTTGGACAACGGTTATTGACATATTGGAGGAGCAATTTGAGGTACACGTTGTGTGATTGGATTGCGACACGCAATCTCAAGGTAGACCGCGATTCACATTGAAGTGAACGTTGGCCATTCGATCACTAGGACCGTAGCTGTTGAAGCAAATTGGGTGTTGTCCGCCTGAAAACTCTGCACAACCACGACGCGTTTCGATGTAATTTCATCTCATCAGGTGGAGACAGCAGGTTTCGAACCCGGGACCATTGGAATAGTAGTCCTAGCCACTACCACTTGGGCTACCGGGTCACGGCGGACAATGGTTTTGGACAACGGTTATTGACATATTGGAGGAGCAATTTGAGGTACACGTTGTGTGATTGGATTGCGACACGCAATCTCAAGGTAGACCGCGATTCACATTGAAGTGAACGTTGGCCATTCGATCACTAGGACCGTAGCTGTTGAAGCAAATTGGGTGTTGTCCGCCTGAAAACTCTGCACAACCACGACGCGTTTCGATGTAATTTCATCTCATCAGGTGGAGACAGCAGGTTTCGAACCCGGGACCATTGGAATAGTAGTCCTAGCCACTACCACTTGGGCTACCGGGTCACGGCGGACAATGGTTTTGGACAACGGTTATTGACATATTGGAGGAGCAATTTGAGGTACACGTTGTGTGATTGGATTGCGACACGCAATCTCAAGGTAGACCGCGATTCACATTGAAGTGAACGTTGGCCATTCGATCACTAGGACCGTAGCTGTTGAAGCAAATTGGGTGTTGTCCGCCTGAAAACTCTGCACAACCACGACGCGTTTCGATGTAATTTCATCTCATCAGGTGGAGACAGCAGGTTTCGAACCCGGGACCATTGGAATAGTAGTCCTAGCCACTACCACTTGGGCTACCGGGTCACGGCGGACAATGGTTTTGGACAACGGTTATTGACATATTGGAGGAGCAATTTGAGGTACACGTTGTGTGATTGGATTGCGACACGCAATCTCAAGGTAGACCGCGATTCACATTGAAGTGAACGTTGGCCATTCGATCACTAGGACCGTAGCTGTTGAAGCAAATTGGGTGTTGTCCGCCTGAAAACTCTGCACAACCACGACGCGTTTCGATGTAATTTCATCTCATCAGGTGGAGACAGCAGGTTTCGAACCCGGGACCATTGGAATAGTAGTCCTAGCCACTACCACTTGGGCTACCGGGTCACGGCGGACAATGGTTTTGGACAACGGTTATTGACATATTGGAGGAGCAATTTGAGGTACACGTTGTGTGATTGGATTGCGACACGCAATCTCAAGGTAGACCGCGATTCACATTGAAGTGAACGTTGGCCATTCGATCACTAGGACCGTAGCTGTTGAAGCAAATTGGGTGTTGTCCGCCTGAAAACTCTGCACAACCACGACGCGTTTCGATGTAATTTCATCTCATCAGGTGGAGACAGCAGGTTTCGAACCCGGGACCATTGGAATAGTAGTCCTAGCCACTACCACTTGGGCTACCGGGTCACGGCGGACAATGGTTTTGGACAACGGTTATTGACATATTGGAGGAGCAATTTGAGGTACACGTTGTGTGATTGGATTGCGACACGCAATCTCAAGGTAGACCGCGATTCACATTGAAGTGAACGTTGGCCATTCGATCACTAGGACCGTAGCTGTTGAAGCAAATTGGGTGTTGTCCGCCTGAAAACTCTGCACAACCACGACGCGTTTCGATGTAATTTCATCTCATCAGGTGGAGACAGCAGGTTTCGAACCCGGGACCATTGGAATAGTAGTCCTAGCCACTACCACTTGGGCTACCGGGTCACGGCGGACAATGGTTTTGGACAACGGTTATTGACATATTGGAGGAGCAATTTGAGGTACACGTTGTGTGATTGGATTGCGACACGCAATCTCAAGGTAGACCGCGATTCACATTGAAGTGAACGTTGGCCATTCGATCACTAGGACCGTAGCTGTTGAAGCAAATTGGGTGTTGTCCGCCTGAAAACTCTGCACAACCACGACGCGTTTCGATGTAATTTCATCTCATCAGGTGGAGACAGCAGGTTTCGAACCCGGGACCATTGGAATAGTAGTCCTAGCCACTACCACTTGGGCTACCGGGTCACGGCGGACAATGGTTTTGGACAACGGTTATTGACATATTGGAGGAGCAATTTGAGGTACACGTTGTGTGATTGGATTGCGACACGCAATCTCAAGGTAGACCGCGATTCACATTGAAGTGAACGTTGGCCATTCGATCACTAGGACCGTAGCTGTTGAAGCAAATTGGGTGTTGTCCGCCTGAAAACACTGCACAACACGACGCGTTTCGATGTAATTTCATCTCATCAGGTGGAGACAGCAGGTTTCGAACCCGGGACCATTGGAATAGTAGTCCTAGCCACTACCACTTGGGCTACCGGGTCACGGCGGACAATGGTTTTGGACAACGGTTATTGACATATTGGAGGAGCAATTTGAGGTACACGTTGTGTGATTGGATTGCGACACGCAATCTCAAGGTAGACCGCGATTCACATTGAAGTGAACGTTGGCCATTCGATCACTAGGACCGTAGCTGTTGAAGCAAATTGGGTGTTGTCCGCCTGAAAACACTGCACAGCCACGACGCGTTTCGATGTAATTTCATCTCATCAGGTGGAGACAGCAGGTTTCGAACCCGGGACCATTGGAATAGTAGTCCTAGCCACTACCACTTGGGCTACCGGGTCACGGCGGACAATGGTTTTGGACAACGGTTATTGACATATTGGAGGAGCAATTTGAGGTACACGTTGTGTGATTGGATTGCGACACGCAATCTCAAGGTAGACCGCGATTCACATTGAAGTGAACGTTGGCCATTCGATCACTAGGACCGTAGCTGTTGAAGCAAATTGGGTGTTGTCCGCCTGAAAACACTGCACAGCCACGACGCGTTTCGATGTAATTTCATCTCATCAGGTGGAGACAGCAGGTTTCGAACCCGGGACCATTGGAATAGTAGTCCTAGCCACTACCACTTGGGCTACCGGGTCACGGCGGACAATGGTTTTGGACAACGGTTATTGACATATTGGAGGAGCAATTTGAGGTACACGTTGTGTGATTGGATTGCGACACGCAATCTCAAGGTAGACCGCGATTCACATTGAAGTGAACGTTGGCCATTCGATCACTAGGACCGTAGCTGTTGAAGCAAATTGGGTGTTGTCCGCCTGAAAACACTGCACAGCCACGACGCGTTTCGATGTAATTTCATCTCATCAGGTGGAGACAGCAGGTTTCGAACCCGGGACCATTGGAATAGTAGTCCTAGCCACTACCACTTGGGCTACCGGGTCACGGCGGACAATGGTTTTGGACAACGGTTATTGACATATTGGAGGAGCAATTTGAGGTACACGTTGTGTGATTGGATTGCGACACGCAATCTCAAGGTAGACCGCGATTCACATTGAAGTGAACGTTGGCCATTCGATCACTAGGACCGTAGCTGTTGAAGCAAATTGGGTGTTGTCCGCCTGAAAACACTGCACAGCCACGACGCGTTTCGATGTAATTTCATCTCATCAGGTGGAGACAGCAGGTTTCGAACCCGGGACCATTGGAATAGTAGTCCTAGCCACTACCACTTGGGCTACCGGGTCACGGCGGACAATGGTTTTGGACAACGGTTATTGACATATTGGAGGAGCAATTTGAGGTACACGTTGTGTGATTGGATTGCGACACGCAATCTCAAGGTAGACCGCGATTCACATTGAAGTGAACGTTGGCCATTCGATCACTAGGACCGTAGCTGTTGAAGCAAATTGGGTGTTGTCCGCCTGAAAACACTGCACAGCCACGACGCGTTTCGATGTAATTTCATCTCATCAGGTGGAGACAGCAGGTTTCGAACCCGGGACCATTGGAATAGTAGTCCTAGCCACTACCACTTGGGCTACCGGGTCACGGCGGACAATGGTTTTGGACAACGGTTATTGACATATTGGAGGAGCAATTTGAGGTACACGTTGTGTGATTGGATTGCGACACGCAATCTCAAGGTAGACCGCGATTCACATTGAAGTGAACGTTGGCCATTCGATCACTAGGACCGTAGCTGTTGAAGCAAATTGGGTGTTGTCCGCCTGAAAACACTGCACAGCCACGACGCGTTTCGATGTAATTTCATCTCATCAGGTGGAGACAGCAGGTTTCGAACCCGGGACCATTGGAATAGTAGTCCTAGCCACTACCACTTGGGCTACCGGGTCACGGCGGACAATGGTTTTGGACAACGGTTATTGACATATTGGAGGAGCAATTTGAGGTACACGTTGTGTGATTGGATTGCGACACGCAATCTCAAGGTAGACCGCGATTCACATTGAAGTGAACGTTGGCCATTCGATCACTAGGACCGTAGCTGTTGAAGCAAATTGGGTGTTGTCCGCCTGAAAACACTGCACAGCCACGACGCGTTTCGATGTAATTTCATCTCATCAGGTGGAGACAGCAGGTTTCGAACCCGGGACCATTGGAATAGTAGTCCTAGCCACTACCACTTGGGCTACCGGGTCACGGCGGACAATGGTTTTGGACAACGGTTATTGACATATTGGAGGAGCAATTTGAGGTACACGTTGTGTGATTGGATTGCGACACGCAATCTCAAGGTAGACCGCGATTCACATTGAAGTGAACGTTGGCCATTCGATCACTAGGACCGTAGCTGTTGAAGCAAATTGGGTGTTGTCCGCCTGAAAACACTGCACAGCCACGACGCGTTTCGATGTAATTTCATCTCATCAGGTGGAGACAGCAGGTTTCGAACCCGGGACCATTGGAATAGTAGTCCTAGCCACTACCACTTGGGCTACCGGGTCACGGCGGACAATGGTTTTGGACAACGGTTATTGACATATTGGAGGAGCAATTTGAGGTACACGTTGTGTGATTGGATTGCGACACGCAATCTCAAGGTAGACCGCGATTCACATTGAAGTGAACGTTGGCCATTCGATCACTAGGACCGTAGCTGTTGAAGCAAATTGGGTGTTGTCCGCCTGAAAACACTGCACAGCCACGACGCGTTTCGATGTAATTTCATCTCATCAGGTGGAGACAGCAGGTTTCGAACCCGGGACCATTGGAATAGTAGTCCTAGCCACTACCACTTGGGCTACCGGGTCACGGCGGACAATGGTTTTGGACAACGGTTATTGACATATTGGAGGAGCAATTTGAGGTACACGTTGTGTGATTGGATTGCGACACGCAATCTCAAGGTAGACCGCGATTCACATTGAAGTGAACGTTGGCCATTCGATCACTAGGACCGTAGCTGTTGAAGCAAATTGGGTGTTGTCCGCCTGAAAACACTGCACAGCCACGACGCGTTTCGATGTAATTTCATCTCATCAGGTGGAGACAGCAGGTTTCGAACCCGGGACCATTGGAATAGTAGTCCTAGCCACTACCACTTGGGCTACCGGGTCACGGCGGACAATGGTTTTGGACAACGGTTATTGACATATTGGAGGAGCAATTTGAGGTACACGTTGTGTGATTGGATTGCGACACGCAATCTCAAGGTAGACCGCGATTCACATTGAAGTGAACGTTGGCCATTCGATCACTAGGACCGTAGCTGTTGAAGCAAATTTGGTGTTGTCCGCCTGAAAACACTGCACAGCCACGACGCGTTTCGATGTAATTTCATCTCATCAGGTGGAGACAGCAGGTTTCGAACCCGGGACCATTGGAATAGTAGTCCTAGCCACTACCACTTGGGCTACCGGGTCACGGCGGACAATGGTTTTGGACAACGGTTATTGACATATTGGAGGAGCAATTTGAGGTACACGTTGTGTGATTGGATTGCGACACGCAATCTCAAGGTAGACCGCGATTCACATTGAAGTGAACGTTGGCCATTCGATCACTAGGACCGTAGCTGTTGAAGCAAATTGGGTGTTGTCCGCCTGAAAACACTGCACAGCCACGACGCGTTTCGATGTAATTTCATCTCATCAGGTGGAGACAGCAGGTTTCGAACCCGGGACCATTGGAATAGTAGTCCTAGCCACTACCACTTGGGCTACCGGGTCACGGCGGACAATGGTTTTGGACAACGGTTATTGACATATTGGAGGAGCAATTTGAGGTACACGTTGTGTGATTGGATTGCGACACGCAATCTCAAGGTAGACCGCGATTCACATTGAAGTGAACGTTGGCCATTCGATCACTAGGACCGTAGCTGTTGAAGCAAATTGGGTGTTGTCCGCCTGAAAACACTGCACAGCCACGACGCGTTTCGATGTAATTTCATCTCATCAGGTGGAGACAGCAGGTTTCGAACCCGGGACCATTGGAATAGTAGTCCTAGCCACTACCACTTGGGCTACCGGGTCACGGCGGACAATGGTTTTGGACAACGGTTATTGACATATTGGAGGAGCAATTTGAGGTACACGTTGTGTGATTGGATTGCGACACGCAATCTCAAGGTAGACCGCGATTCACATTGAAGTGAACGTTGGCCATTCGATCACTAGGACCGTAGCTGTTGAAGCAAATTGGGTGTTGTCCGCCTGAAAACACTGCACAGCCACGACGCGTTTCGATGTAATTTCATCTCATCAGGTGGAGACAGCAGGTTTCGAACCCGGGACCATTGGAATAGTAGTCCTAGCCACTACCACTTGGGCTACCGGGTCACGGCGGACAATGGTTTTGGACAACGGTTATTGACATATTGGAGGAGCAATTTGAGGTACACGTTGTGTGATTGGATTGCGACACGCAATCTCAAGGTAGACCGCGATTCACATTGAAGTGAACGTTGGCCATTCGATCACTAGGACCGTAGCTGTTGAAGCAAATTGGGTGTTGTCCGCCTGAAAACACTGCACAGCCACGACGCGTTTCGATGTAATTTCATCTCATCAGGTGGAGACAGCAGGTTTCGAACCCGGGACCATTGGAATAGTAGTCCTAGCCACTACCACTTGGGCTACCGGGTCACGGCGGACAATGGTTTTGGACAACGGTTATTGACATATTGGAGGAGCAATTTGAGGTACACGTTGTGTGATTGGATTGCGACACGCAATCTCAAGGTAGACCGCGATTCACATTGAAGTGAACGTTGGCCATTCGATCACTAGGACCGTAGCTGTTGAAGCAAATTGGGTGTTGTCCGCCTGAAAACACTGCACAGCCACGACGCGTTTCGATGTAATTTCATCTCATCAGGTGGAGACAGCAGGTTTCGAACCCGGGACCATTGGAATAGTAGTCCTAGCCACTACCACTTGGGCTACCGGGTCACGGCGGACAATGGTTTTGGACAACGGTTTTGACATATTGGAAGAGCAATTTGAGGTACACGTTGTGTGATTGGATTGCGACACGCAATCTCAAGGTAGACCGCGATTCACATTGAAGTGAACGTTGGCCATTCGATCACTAGGACCGTAGCTGTTGAAGCAAATTGGGTGTTGTCCGCCTGAAAACACTGCACAGCCACGACGCGTTTCGATGTAATTTCATCTCATCAGGTGGAGACAGCAGGTTTCGAACCCGGGACCATTGGAATAGTAGTCCTAGCCACTACCACTTGGGCTACCGGGTCACGGCGGACAATGGTTTTGGACAACGGTTATTGACATATTGGAGGAGCAATTTGAGGTACACGTTGTGTGATTGGATTGCGACACGCAATCTCAAGGTAGACCGCGATTCACATTGAAGTGAACGTTGGCCATTCGATCACTAGGACCGTAGCTGTTGAAGCAAATTTGGTGTTGTCCGCCTGAAAACACTGCACAGCCACGACGCGTTTCGATGTAATTTCATCTCATCAGGTGGAGACAGCAGGTTTCGAACCCGGGACCATTGGAATAGTAGTCCTAGCCACTACCACTTGGGCTACCGGGTCACGGCGGACAATGGTTTTGGACAACGGTTATTGACATATTGGAGGAGCAATTTGAGGTACACGTTGTGTGATTGGATTGCGACACGCAATCTCAAGGTAGACCGCGATTCACATTGAAGTGAACGTTGGCCATTCGATCACTAGGACCGTAGCTGTTGAAGCAAATTGGGTGTTGTCCGCCTGAAAACACTGCACAGCCACGACGCGTTTCGATGTAATTTCATCTCATCAGGTGGAGACAGCAGGTTTCGAACCCGGGACCATTGGAATAGTAGTCCTAGCCACTACCACTTGGGCTACCGGGTCACGGCGGACAATGGTTTTGGACAACGGTTATTGACATATTGGAGGAGCAATTTGAGGTACACGTTGTGTGATTGGATTGCGACACGCAATCTCAAGGTAGACCGCGATTCACATTGAAGTGAACGTTGGCCATTCGATCACTAGGACCGTAGCTGTTGAAGCAAATTGGGTGTTGTCCGCCTGAAAACACTGCACAGCCACGACGCGTTTCGATGTAATTTCATCTCATCAGGTGGAGACAGCAGGTTTCGAACCCGGGACCATTGGAATAGTAGTCCTAGCCACTACCACTTGGGCTACCGGGTCACGGCGGACAATGGTTTTGGACAACGGTTATTGACATATTGGAGGAGCAATTTGAGGTACACGTTGTGTGATTGGATTGCGACACGCAATCTCAAGGTAGACCGCGATTCACATTGAAGTGAACGTTGGCCATTCGATCACTAGGACCGTAGCTGTTGAAGCAAATTGGGTGTTGTCCGCCTGAAAACACTGCACAGCCACGACGCGTTTCGATGTAATTTCATCTCATCAGGTGGAGACAGCAGGTTTCGAACCCGGGACCATTGGAATAGTAGTCCTAGCCACTACCACTTGGGCTACCGGGTCACGGCGGACAATGGTTTTGGACAACGGTTATTGACATATTGGAGGAGCAATTTGAGGTACACGTTGTGTGATTGGATTGCGACACGCAATCTCAAGGTAGACCGCGATTCACATTGAAGTGAACGTTGGCCATTCGATCACTAGGACCGTAGCTGTTGAAGCAAATTGGGTGTTGTCCGCCTGAAAACACTGCACAGCCACGACGCGTTTCGATGTAATTTCATCTCATCAGGTGGAGACAGCAGGTTTCGAACCCGGGACCATTGGAATAGTAGTCCTAGCCACTACCACTTGGGCTACCGGGTCACGGCGGACAATGGTTTTGGACAACGGTTATTGACATATTGGAGGAGCAATTTGAGGTACACGTTGTGTGATTGGATTGCGACACGCAATCTCAAGGTAGACCGCGATTCACATTGAAGTGAACGTTGGCCATTCGATCACTAGGACCGTAGCTGTTGAAGCAAATTGGGTGTTGTCCGCCTGAAAACACTGCACAGCCACGACGCGTTTCGATGTAATTTCATCTCATCAGGTGGAGACAGCAGGTTTCGAACCCGGGACCATTGGAATAGTAGTCCTAGCCACTACCACTTGGGCTACCGGGTCACGGCGGACAATGGTTTTGGACAACGGTTATTGACATATTGGAGGAGCAATTTGAGGTACACGTTGTGTGATTGGATTGCGACACGCAATCTCAAGGTAGACCGCGATTCACATTGAAGTGAACGTTGGCCATTCGATCACTAGGACCGTAGCTGTTGAAGCAAATTGGGTGTTGTCCGCCTGAAAACACTGCACAGCCACGACGCGTTTCGATGTAATTTCATCTCATCAGGTGGAGACAGCAGGTTTCGAACCCGGGACCATTGGAATAGTAGTCCTAGCCACTACCACTTGGGCTACCGGGTCACGGCGGACAATGGTTTTGGACAACGGTTATTGACATATTGGAGGAGCAATTTGAGGTACACGTTGTGTGATTGGATTGCGACACGCAATCTCAAGGTAGACCGCGATTCACATTGAAGTGAACGTTGGCCATTCGATCACTAGGACCGTAGCTGTTGAAGCAAATTGGGTGTTGTCCGCCTGAAAACACTGCACAGCCACGACGCGTTTCGATGTAATTTCATCTCATCAGGTGGAGACAGCAGGTTTCGAACCCGGGACCATTGGAATAGTAGTCCTAGCCACTACCACTTGGGCTACCGGGTCACGGCGGACAATGGTTTTGGACAACGGTTATTGACATATTGGAAGAGCAATTTGAGGTACACGTTGTGTGATTGGATTGCGACACGCAATCTCAAGGTAGACCGCGATTCACATTGAAGTGAACGTTGGCCATTCGATCACTAGGACCGTAGCTGTTGAAGCAAATTGGGTGTTGTCCGCCTGAAAACACTGCACAGCCACGACGCGTTTCGATGTAATTTCATCTCATCAGGTGGAGACAGCAGGTTTCGAACCCGGGACCATTGGAATAGTAGTCCTAGCCACTACCACTTGGGCTACCGGGTCACGGCGGACAATGGTTTTGGACAACGGTTATTGACATATTGGAGGAGCAATTTGAGGTACACGTTGTGTGATTGGATTGCGACACGCAATCTCAAGGTAGACCGCGATTCACATTGAAGTGAACGTTGGCCATTCGATCACTAGGACCGTAGCTGTTGAAGCAAATTGGGTGTTGTCCGCCTGAAAACACTGCACAGCCACGACGCGTTTCGATGTAATTTCATCTCATCAGGTGGAGACAGCAGGTTTCGAACCCGGGACCATTGGAATAGTAGTCCTAGCCACTACCACTTGGGCTACCGGGTCACGGCGGACAATGGTTTTGGACAACGGTTATTGACATATTGGAGGAGCAATTTGAGGTACACGTTGTGTGATTGGATTGCGACACGCAATCTCAAGGTAGACCGCGATTCACATTGAAGTGAACGTTGGCCATTCGATCACTAGGACCGTAGCTGTTGAAGCAAATTGGGTGTTGTCCGCCTGAAAACACTGCACAGCCACGACGCGTTTCGATGTAATTTCATCTCATCAGGTGGAGACAGCAGGTTTCGAACCCGGGACCATTGGAATAGTAGTCCTAGCCACTACCACTTGGGCTACCGGGTCACGGCGGACAATGGTTTTGGACAACGGTTATTGACATATTGGAGGAGCAATTTGAGGTACACGTTGTGTGATTGGATTGCGACACGCAATCTCAAGGTAGACCGCGATTCACATTGAAGTGAACGTTGGCCATTCGATCACTAGGACCGTAGCTGTTGAAGCAAATTGGGTGTTGTCCGCCTGAAAACACTGCACAGCCACGACGCGTTTCGATGTAATTTCATCTCATCAGGTGGAGACAGCAGGTTTCGAACCCGGGACCATTGGAATAGTAGTCCTAGCCACTACCACTTGGGCTACCGGGTCACGGCGGACAATGGTTTTGGACAACGGTTATTGACATATTGGAGGAGCAATTTGAGGTACACGTTGTGTGATTGGATTGCGACACGCAATCTCAAGGTAGACCGCGATTCACATTGAAGTGAACGTTGGCCATTCGATCACTAGGACCGTAGCTGTTGAAGCAAATTGGGTGTTGTCCGCCTGAAAACACTGCACAGCCACGACGCGTTTCGATGTAATTTCATCTCATCAGGTGGAGACAGCAGGTTTCGAACCCGGGACCATTGGAATAGTAGTCCTAGCCACTACCACTTGGGCTACCGGGTCACGGCGGACAATGGTTTTGGACAACGGTTATTGACATATTGGAGGAGCAATTTGAGGTACACGTTGTGTGATTGGATTGCGACACGCAATCTCAAGGTAGACCGCGATTCACATTGAAGTGAACGTTGGCCATTCGATCACTAGGACCGTAGCTGTTGAAGCAAATTGGGTGTTGTCCGCCTGAAAACACTGCACAGCCACGACGCGTTTCGATGTAATTTCATCTCATCAGGTGGAGACAGCAGGTTTCGAACCCGGGACCATTGGAATAGTAGTCCTAGCCACTACCACTTGGGCTACCGGGTCACGGCGGACAATGGTTTTGGACAACGGTTATTGACATATTGGAGGAGCAATTTGAGGTACACGTTGTGTGATTGGATTGCGACACGCAATCTCAAGGTAGACCGCGATTCACATTGAAGTGAACGTTGGCCATTCGATCACTAGGACCGTAGCTGTTGAAGCAAATTGGGTGTTGTCCGCCTGAAAACACTGCACAGCCACGACGCGTTTCGATGTAATTTCATCTCATCAGGTGGAGACAGCAGGTTTCGAACCCGGGACCATTGGAATAGTAGTCCTAGCCACTACCACTTGGGCTACCGGGTCACGGCGGACAATGGTTTTGGACAACGGTTATTGACATATTGGAGGAGCAATTTGAGGTACACGTTGTGTGATTGGATTGCGACACGCAATCTCAAGGTAGACCGCGATTCACATTGAAGTGAACGTTGGCCATTCGATCACTAGGACCGTAGCTGTTGAAGCAAATTGGGTGTTGTCCGCCTGAAAACACTGCACAGCCACGACGCGTTTCGATGTAATTTCATCTCATCAGGTGGAGACAGCAGGTTTCGAACCCGGGACCATTGGAATAGTAGTCCTAGCCACTACCACTTGGGCTACCGGGTCACGGCGGACAATGGTTTTGGACAACGGTTATTGACATATTGGAGGAGCAATTTGAGGTACACGTTGTGTGATTGGATTGCGACACGCAATCTCAAGGTAGACCGCGATTCACATTGAAGTGAACGTTGGCCATTCGATCACTAGGACCGTAGCTGTTGAAGCAAATTGGGTGTTGTCCGCCTGAAAACACTGCACAGCCACGACGCGTTTCGATGTAATTTCATCTCATCAGGTGGAGACAGCAGGTTTCGAACCCGGGACCATTGGAATAGTAGTCCTAGCCACTACCACTTGGGCTACCGGGTCACGGCGGACAATGGTTTTGGACAACGGTTATTGACATATTGGAGGAGCAATTTGAGGTACACGTTGTGTGATTGGATTGCGACACGCAATCTCAAGGTAGACCGCGATTCACATTGAAGTGAACGTTGGCCATTCGATCACTAGGACCGTAGCTGTTGAAGCAAATTGGGTGTTGTCCGCCTGAAAACACTGCACAGCCACGACGCGTTTCGATGTAATTTCATCTCATCAGGTGGAGACAGCAGGTTTCGAACCCGGGACCATTGGAATAGTAGTCCTAGCCACTACCACTTGGGCTACCGGGTCACGGCGGACAATGGTTTTGGACAACGGTTATTGACATATTGGAGGAGCAATTTGAGGTACACGTTGTGTGATTGGATTGCGACACGCAATCTCAAGGTAGACCGCGATTCACATTGAAGTGAACGTTGGCCATTCGATCACTAGGACCGTAGCTGTTGAAGCAAATTGGGTGTTGTCCGCCTGAAAACACTGCACAGCCACGACGCGTTTCGATGTAATTTCATCTCATCAGGTGGAGACAGCAGGTTTCGAACCCGGGACCATTGGAATAGTAGTCCTAGCCACTACCACTTGGGCTACCGGGTCACGGCGGACAATGGTTTGGACAACGGTTATTGACATATTGGAGGAGCAATTTGAGGTACACGTTGTGTGATTGGATTGCGACACGCAATCTCAAGGTAGACCGCGATTCACATTGAAGTGAACGTTGGCCATTCGATCACTAGGACCGTAGCTGTTGAAGCAAATTGGGTGTTGTCCGCCTGAAAACACTGCACAGCCACGACGCGTTTCGATGTAATTTCATCTCATCAGGTGGAGACAGCAGGTTTCGAACCCGGGACCATTGGAATAGTAGTCCTAGCCACTACCACTTGGGCTACCGGGTCACGGCGGACAATGGTTTTGGACAACGGTTATTGACATATTGGAGGAGCAATTTGAGGTACACGTTGTGTGATTGGATTGCGACACGCAATCTCAAGGTAGACCGCGATTCACATTGAAGTGAACGTTGGCCATTCGATCACTAGGACCGTAGCTGTTGAAGCAAATTGGGTGTTGTCCGCCTGAAAACACTGCACAGCCACGACGCGTTTCGATGTAATTTCATCTCATCAGGTGGAGACAGCAGGTTTCGAACCCGGGACCATTGGAATAGTAGTCCTAGCCACTACCACTTGGGCTACCGGGTCACGGCGGACAATGGTTTTGGACAACGGTTATTGACATATTGGAGGAGCAATTTGAGGTACACGTTGTGTGATTGGATTGCGACACGCAATCTCAAGGTAGACCGCGATTCACATTGAAGTGAACGTTGGCCATTCGATCACTAGGACCGTAGCTGTTGAAGCAAATTGGGTGTTGTCCGCCTGAAAACACTGCACAGCCACGACGCGTTTCGATGTAATTTCATCTCATCAGGTGGAGACAGCAGGTTTCGAACCCGGGACCATTGGAATAGTAGTCCTAGCCACTACCACTTGGGCTACCGGGTCACGGCGGACAATGGTTTGGACAACGGTTATTGACATATTGGAGGAGCAATTTGAGGTACACGTTGTGTGATTGGATTGCGACACGCAATCTCAAGGTAGACCGCGATTCACATTGAAGTGAACGTTGGCCATTCGATCACTAGGACCGTAGCTGTTGAAGCAAATTGGGTGTTGTCCGCCTGAAAACACTGCACAGCCACGACGCGTTTCGATGTAATTTCATCTCATCAGGTGGAGACAGCAGGTTTCGAACCGGGACCATTGGAATAGTAGTCCTAGCCACTACCACTTGGGCTACCGGGTCACGGCGGACAATGGTTTGGACAACGGTTATTGACATATTGGAGGAGCAATTTGAGGTACACGTTGTGTGATTGGATTGCGACACGCAATCTCAAGGTAGACCGCGATTCACATTGAAGTGAACGTTGGCCATTCGATCACTAGGACCGTAGCTGTTGAAGCAAATTGGGTGTTGTCCGCCTGAAAACACTGCACAGCCACGACGCGTTTCGATGTAATTTCATCTCATCAGGTGGAGACAGCAGGTTTCGAACCCGGGACCATTGGAATAGTAGTCCTAGCCACTACCACTTGGGCTACCGGGTCACGGCGGACAATGGTTTTGGACAACGGTTATTGACATATTGGAGGAGCAATTTGAGGTACACGTTGTGTGATTGGATTGCGACACGCAATCTCAAGGTAGACCGCGATTCACATTGAAGTGAACGTTGGCCATTCGATCACTAGGACCGTAGCTGTTGAAGCAAA
>JAXRKO010000409.1:0-46720 GCA_037039905.1 Formica aserva
CCACCCTGTATGTAATTACATATTATTTATAAACGTTAATTACTCATCAATAATATTAATCATATGAAATTAAACAAATCTTAGAAAGTGTATCTCTTTTTATAGTAGCGACGACTACACAGAAGAAGATGAGTCACAAGTGTAATGCAGCAAATAGAGAATAATGGTCATTTCATTTTAATCGATTATTCAGATTGATGATTTATGATGGTCACCAATCACAAATACGCAAAAGTTAAGTGTCGCTCGATTCAAACCGCACGATACAAATATTTCAGTCCGTCAAGAACGACGTGCACGAATAGTGGGCCTTTAAGACAGCACGCATAGTATATATATAATATATAAAAAATAGTTATCACAGTTGCAGTTTTTAATCAAACAAAAGATATAGAAAATATATATGATCTGGTAAAACTTGTCGTATGAATAGTGACAAAAGTAAAGATTTATAATTCAGTAATTTCCTGGTTGTTTTTTCTACCAAATTATATTAAGAGGAACTACAGAGGAAAACTGACAACATTTATATTATTGTTCGATAGAATCGAATATATACGTGTCAGTTTATAGCGTCGTCATTGGCTTTCATGAAAAAAGTGAGTGTTTATTAAACAAAAGTTTTATAATTTGATGTAAGATGCATTGTGATTGGTTATGAAGAGAAATTTTGAAAAATAGCGCTAGCGAAGAGATCTCATTATTAATGTGCTAAACAAATTCAAAAAATTATACATAAGAAAACATCGATTCGATTAGCACATTTGCTTTATCCAGAATATCGATAGAATCACTATTCATAGCTGAGCTGCCAAGCATTGGGCGGAAACTGATTGAGCGCAAGTATTCACAAGAAAAAAAGATTATTATGTCGAAAATGATAATATGTGTTTTATTAAAAATGTTAATGTTAGCAAGAGCAGACATCCTGTCAAAGTATCCGGATTCAGATTTCATACAGGTAAGAGATTGCTTTGTTGAATAAAATTAAATATTATTATTAATAGTTTATTTGGGTAACTAAAATTGTAAGTGATAATAAAATATATGTATTGTATAATAATGAAATAAAACTATACATATACAAGGTATTTGATAAAGAATGTGCTAACGCTCGTGAGCGGATAGAGCGCAGTAAACTGAACCAAAAAATCCTTTATCATTTTGTGATTTTCGTAATAATTATTGAGAAATTAATTTAAAAAGATCGACCAATTCGCGTGATTATAAGCGCGCGGCGAGAAAGATCGACTCAGAGACATCCCAAAAGTTTGCGGTCGCTAGGCGCACGAGAAAGGAGCGCTCTACAAATGACAACGGTTACATACGAGCGGTATAACGATGGATTCTCGTGGATCCTAGCAACCACATCAATGGGTTGTTCCTTTTTACTGCACGCTTATGCTCACACGAATTGATCGATTTTTTTAAATTAATTTCTCAATAATTATTACAAAAATCACAAAATGGTAAAGGACTTTTCTGTTCAGTTTACTGTGCTCTATCTGTTCACGAGCGTTGGCACAATCTTTACCAGACACCCTGTATAACACTAGAAGAGTATGTGTAACGTTATGAAAAAAAGGGAATGTATCAATCTTAGAAATTTTGTTTATAAATGGATATTATATAGTACAAAATTAAGCTAAATTTAGTTGATGTAGTAAAACTTGACTGTATCATTGTATCTCTCTCTTTGCTTTTTTTAAAAATAAGTATTTTAATATCAATAAGAGATTTTCTATTTATTATCTGCTATATTAATACATATATACAGGGTGACCTCCAATGACCGCCCACTAAGTACATAGCGTTATTCCTTACCAAAAACTGAGTTGAAAAGTCCTGAACCATTTTTTTTATAACGCTTAATAAAGGAATTATTATTGAGTAAAGTCTTGCTAATAAGGACCGACCTTTAGCCAGGCGCACGTCAGTGAGTTGCGCGTCTGGTAGTGTACATGAGCGCTCCGCTGCTATGGCGGTGCGGCAATATTTTTCCTTCGCGCATGCCGCTAGCATGCAATATTTTTACGCATCGTAATAATAGAAATAAATTTTTCTTGTACTAAAAATCATATTCATATACAATATAAAATAACTCAAAAAATACTTAATGAAAAAGTACTTTGTTATAGTGTTTTGAAAAGATCTCAAGAAGGGCTATAAGAATATGCGATAAAAAATCAGTTTCTATTAAAAAAATAAAGTTGACCTTGAAATAACCTTGAAAGTCGTCATCTACAAACATTTCTATAACATTGACTTATGTTCCCCTTGAAATACTGCAACTTTTATTTCAAACATTTTTCTCTAGAAACAATATTTTTGGAGATAAAAATTCGTCACGCTTTATTTTGTCCACTCTGTAAAAATACTGCAAGAAAAAATTATTTCTATTATTACGATGCATAAGAATATTCTATGCTAGCAGCGGAGCGCTCACGCACACTACCAGGAGCGCGGCTCATTGCGCCCAGCTAAAGGTCGGCGCTGATTAGCCCGACTTTACTCAATAATAACTCCTTTATTAAGCGTTATAAAATGGTTCAGAACTTTTCGTCTCAGTTTTTGGTAAGGAATAACGCTATGTACTTAGTGGGCGGTCATTGCGGGTCATTCTGTATGGTGACATTTGAACTGATTTTTATGTAATTTTTCTTCCTAAAGTCCTAAGACCTCTTTATTTTTCTAAATATTTGTAACTATTTATTAGGGTATAATAAGATTTGTACTAAATTAGTTTTTATTTAACAAAATTAATTTAGAAAGTCAGCATAATTTTTTTATGTTAAGAATATTTATATATATATATCAAACGACGCGGTAGCGTCGCGACGCCAAGTATAGACAAAAATCCTTTTCGGCTTGTCAACGGTTTTGTTTGCCTATGTACAGGGGCCGCGACCAAATAGCTTATCCAGAGTTTTACGTCTAATAAACTTTCAATTAAAATGCCTCAGAAACTAAAGCCGTAATCAAAAATCTAACGGCGCTTTTCTGATACAATGTGAATTCAAGCTTTCGATTGCGACCAGTTTGAATAAGATTGGTGCAGTCAATCCTGAGCTATGATAATCATATACCAGAATGTGATACTTTTGGTCTTTCAGATTCAGATTCAGATCCAGTTGCTCACGTATAAAGACATCCAAGAGAGATAAGAAAAAAGATTGTGAATTTACGCAATTACAACCAGTTTTTTTCATCTCTTTTGGATGTCTTTATATATTCTCAAAGTTTATCTATTAAATTTGAAGTATTTTGCATATTAAAAAGTTATTATCAAATTTTTGCTTTTAAATATAGAAATAGAAACTATTAAACAATTTTCTGTTATCTAATTAACTTCGCTATTTTATAAATAATTTACAAGTTTAAGAAATTGATAATGATTAAATAATTTAATTCATAAAAATTAAAATTTTATTTATATAAATTTTAGACTATTTTAAATGTAAAATAGACAATAAACGTAATTAATAATAATAATTAATTACGTTTATTATAATACTATAATAATTTTAACTTTTTCGGACATTTATTTGTCCGATTTCTGAACAATCAGTTCAGTATCTGAATTCCCTGTGTTGGGATTGTATCAAACAAATTAATCTGATAAAAATAGTTATTATACCTTTAATCTTACTAGCCGCTCTTTGCAAGCTTTATATAACCATCGTGATTAAAACTTAAATGCACGATAGATACCGCAACGCGTTTTTTGTAATGTTTTTGGAATGTTGCTGTAACATTCTCATGAAATATTACAATTATATGTTCCAATAATGTCTCAACAATATTACATTGCAACTTGCAAGATTGTAACATTGCTGCAATGTAATTGCAATGTTCTGTGCTGTATGGGAAGTAGCAAAATAAATCTGGTAAAAATTTTATCAAAAATATCATAGAAACAACAACATTGAATACACTTTTTATTAATTGGCTTCATAAAGAATAATGAAATGATAAAATCATATCAAAGCACTTCTATAGTGTCCACAAACATTTTGCAGATCTGGAATTACTCGCAACTTTTGGTTCTGGAAATGTGTGAATGTTTATTTATATTTTATTTATAAATGTAATTAATGTGTAATTAATATTTTTTAGATCATTTATAAATGGCTAAGCAATGAGTTGCATGTTTACGTTAATATAACAAAACAAATCTTGTGAGAATTGTATCAAAAATATTATATACAATTGAATTGAAAGCATCAGAGTTAGGGTCTGAAATAGAAAACATTAGTCAAAGAAGGTAATAATTTTGTTTATAAATTATATAATAAAGATTACTTATTTTCTTGGATAATGGTTAAACTTATTTTTTTAAAGCGATGAAAAATATGAACATAGAACTTGATGGTTTATTCGGATGTTGCTGCCTTTTATAATATAATGTTATTGAAGAGTATTAGAATATCTGTCATCGACAAATATAATTCAATATATATATTGTGCGCATCGTAGGAACAGTATTAAGACGCAAAGGGCAATATGCAAAAGCTTATGCACTCTCTCTCTCTCTCTTTCTCTCTCTCTCTCTCTCCCTCTCTCCATTAAAATTCAAAAATTAAATCCAGAAATGAAGATATTTACTACAGAATTAGTGATCTTAAAGAATAAAATTACTAAAAATGCAGAAAAAGAAAAACATCTATATCATAAAATGTTAGGTGTAATTGAAAATAATAAAAATTCGTCAAAGGATATAAAAGCAGATGATAAAAATAAGTAATTAAATAAAGGATATAGGTACCTTTCTTTTTCTGCGTGTTTAGCAATTTTGTCCTTTAAGGCCATTAATTCTGTAGTAAATATCTTCATTTCTGGATTTAATTTTTGAATTTTAGTGGAGAGCGGAAGAGAAAGAGAGAGAGAGAGAGAGAGAGAGAGAGAGAGAGAGAGCATAAGCTTTTGCATATTCCCTTTTGCGTCTCAATACTGTTCCTACGATGCGCACAATATATATTTTTCTGCATTTTTAGTAATTTTATCCTTTAAGATCGTTAATTCTGTAGTAAATATCTTCATTTCTGGATTTAATTTTTGAATTTCACTGGCAAGAGAAATTGCATAAGCTTTTGCATATTCTCTTTCGTGTCTTAATATTGTTGCTACGATACGCACAATATATATACACACATATTTCTATTGTTCTTACAATATGCATAATATATATATATATATATATATATATATATGCGACGACTTTTCCTACCGTCTCGCGGCTGAGCGATAAACGCGGCCGCCGACTCGTTCTCTCCGTCGCGCGGGTGTAAATTGCGCCGACGAACAGGAGCTAATTCGCCGAACGGGAGATGCGGAATGGTCGTTGACAAAAACGGGAAAACGGAGAAAAAGATCCACGCGCCAGGTGGGAACGGGATGTTAGGAGTTCCGCGCGTACCGTGACGAGATCCGAGAGATAATCGCGAGAATCGAACTTGGGCGCCAGATACGATCTTTCACGTATCAATTCGCGAAACACGCGAAATAAGCGCGAAATAAACGCGAAAGAAATGTGTCGGAATTCGCCACGGGCTGACTAGCTCGCCTAACGGTAGAGGGGCAGGGCGAGTGTTGATCGAACGCGATAATTTATGCAAGAGGCGACAATTACGGAAACGACAAACACAACTGAAAGGAAACTCGTAAATTAAACAGAGAAATTAACAGATTTATTATAATAGCGGGAGCCGCAGCTCCTCGAGAATAGTAATGATAAACCGCGCGGATATACGGCTGCGGTAAAAGAAACGCGGCTGCGAGACTGGGTGTTAGACGCGGGGCGCGAAACCCCGGAGTGCGTACGCCGAGACCGACCCGTTAGATCGGCCGGAATGTTCGCTCGGCTTGAATTACGCCTCGCACTGCGAAGAAATTGATTATTACGTTCTTCTATAATTCGGGCGCAAGCCCGAATCAATTCTCAATATCACCTCGCCAACGGCGATCTTATCGCCCGCTATTACCGTTAAATTATTAATACGCAACTTAAGATTAACAGGCAATTAATACAACGCGGACATGCTTCGATTTCGGACGGACATGTTACGCAGAATCGAATGCTCGGCACACACACGCGATTCATGCAAGAATCGCGAGGATACTCTCACAAAACGCGCTCACAATTTCGAGACGCGGTGCTTTACAGCCGACATAATACGTCGAATTTACGCGATTCACACTCTCACGTAACCCATATAATAATCGTGAAGGAAAGTTGCACCGGACGTGCACGCAGTTTAGACGCGAAGATTCACAAACGAAAGACAAAAATAATATAACAAATTGACGCGAATCACACTCACACTCAAACGACCGACATACCGCACAAACGAGTCTTAAACGCTAGACGTGCGAGAACCAACGCAAATATAATCTACGGAATCCGAATCTCCAGAGAGACGACACACGGTTTATTAAAAACGCGAGGTAATGTCTCGATCCGCGGAAACCGATACTTTCGAGGCTCCGGGGCTCGAATCGCTTGACGACGTGGCCGTGACGCGAAAATCTACACCAAAGAATCGGGCTTAGCCCGTACACCAACGTACGAATTCACGGCGACGACGACAGAACGAAACGATTCCGGGCGCGATCGCGAGTGGCGAATATGGCGGAGGGTAACCTCACCGGTATCGTTCCTCTCGTGGTGGTTGCACGGGGTCAGCGACGTCGACGTCCTCTCTCTCGGGTCTGTCCTTCTCAGCTGCCGATCGCCGGGATCCTCTCCGCTCGCTCTCGTTTCGCTATCGCTTTCGTCCTCGCTCGGGTATTCTCTCGCTCTCGCTTTCTGTCACACGCCTCTACTTTGCTCGCAAGCTCCGCGCCAGTCTGATCCCGGATCGTCGCGATCCAGAATCGATACCTGTGGGCCAGCCGGGGCTGCGCACACGGGGTGCGTATTATCGCGGCCAATCACGCGTTATCACGCGCTGTGGCCGGCGGGCGGCGCGCTCACGGTCGTAACGGGGGTGCGCGCGCCCCGGGTATTACAAACAATAATTCGCTGGGGCCCTTTTCGCGGGGCCGTCGCGGGGCGAACGGCTTGGCCGGAAGTATCGCTGCCACCCTTCCTTCCGTCTTTTCCGGGACCGCGTCACGCCATCGGGTGCAGAATTGCAGTCCCTCCGCGGGGACCGGATCCGCACGGGCCTGTGTCCTTGCGCGAGGATCCCCTCGCTGTCCCGTGCGTTGCGCATCACGTGTGCGGGTCCTGATCCCGTCGTGACGTAGCTAGTTTGGCCGTTAGATGTTTTGGATTTCCAAATTGCTGGCTCCTTGCCCCTCCAAGGTCTTCCTTGATTGGCGATCGTATTTTCCGTGACGCTTCAGCGACTTTCCGCTCCTTCTTCCGATGAGGCTCCCAAATGAATTATTCATACGAAAGAAAATCATAAACGAAATTAATATTACGCTCGAAATCTCAATTAATGACGCCTCTCTGGAGGTAACGGTACGGTTCTCGCAATGATTCGACTGGCGCGGCCCTTCAGCCCGCGCTTTTCGATCGGAGAGGAACTCGGCGGACGCGCGCGAGACGGCAACGTCACACCCCCCACTCCCAAGAGAAACCGTACCGGCGTCAATCACCCTCCGCAGCCACTATTCCGATTTTCCGAATCTCGAGTCGGGCGTCGGAGAGCGACCGGAACCTCCAGAGTAAAGACCAAAACACAAAGCGGACAATTCACAACACATTCGAGACAACAAGACTAACGCGCCAATTCATCGACGACAATCCAGCCACTCCGCGCATTCCTGGATGAATTCACGGTAGCTCATGCTCTCGTGGTCTCCCTGTTAATCGATAACACCTACGGAATATAGGGAGCAATATAGGGTTTCAAATCCTTAACGTGTATTTTTCCGATCGCTCTATCCTCCTGGTCCGCGATCTCGTATACGACAGGTGATAAGACCTTCGCGATCTTAAACGGACCGTGAAACTTCGTGGCGAGTTTCGCTGAGATGGCATGCGCTGCGGATGACAATACATGCTGTCGCTTCAGTACTTGATCGCCGACGACAAAACGCCTATCGCGTCTACGCAAATTATAATATCGCGATTGTCTTTGATGAGCGGCTTCTAAATTTTCTACCACCCAGTCTCGCAACGCTTGGATTCGCTCCATTCGCTCTTTCCATTTCGCGGTCGCGGCTTCCTCGATTTCGATCTCGGGCTCCGGCCCCTCTCGCCTGGAGCTTACTGACGGCGGTTCTCTACCAAAATTTAGAAAGGCCGGCGTAGCCTGCAAGGACGTATGATACGCAGTATTGTACGCGAATCGAAATTCCGACAAATGTAAATCCCAATCTCGATGATCCTGCTCGATAAACGCCGTAATCATTGTTTTCAGTATGCGGTTCACTCGCTCTACGGGATTCGCTTGAGGGTGATACGGCGGTACTGTTACGTGCGCGATACCATGCTCTTCCGCGAAAGCTTTTAATTCTCGATTGATAAATTCTGTCCCGTTATCGGTCAAAATTACGCGAGGTGCTCCCCATCGATTAATAATTAAATCATCGATAGCTTCTCGGATCTTTTTACCATTGGCCTTTCGGAGCGGGCAACATTCGACCCATTTTGTAAATAGATCCTGCAAAACCAAAAGATACGCGAATCCACTCCGAGAGGCGGGAAAAGGGCCCATAATATCCGCGGCTACCACTGTCCACGGCGTTTCGACCTTTCTCCGCCCCATTAAGCCAGCGGGTACGTTCTGTTCGACTTTAGTTCGTTGGCAAGTATCGCAACGACGGGTATAATTCGCGACTTCCCTAAACATACGCGGCCAATAATATTGTTTCGCGACGCGCTGATACGTTTTCTCGGTGCCTAAATGACCTGCCTGAGGGGTATCATGGCTCGCTCGAATGACGTCAAGACGCGAATTTTTCGGAAGCACACGCTTCCATTGCTCCAAATCGTCTACTATCTGTGATACAATCGGGTTCGGTTTCCGGAAATACAGCTGATCGTTCTCGATTTTCCATCCCGGATATTTTCGTGGCTCAGTTTCGACATTTCGCACGCGTGTATCGTACCATTCGTCGCCCGTAATCGCGACGGCACACAATTCCTCGGCGGACTCATACATTCGCGATAACGCATCGGGAACATGGTGTAGCGCTCCTTTGCGGTGTTCGATTACGTAATCGTATTCTAATAACTCGAGAGCCCATCTCGCTAACCGACCTGTCGGATTTTTTAAATTATGCAACCATCTCAAACAGCTATGGTCGGTAATGACTCGAAACTTATAGCCTTCTAAATAGGGTCTGAATTTTCGAATCGCCCACACGACTGCTAGACATTCCTGTTCGGTCGTAGAATATTTCTTTTCCGCCTCCGACAATGCGCGGCTTGCAAATGCGATAACGTGTTCAACGCCTTCCGATTCTTGAGTTAATACGGCGCCTAAACCGACCGAACTCGCGTCTGTTTGAAGGACGAACGGTAACTCGAATTTTGGACACGATAACGTAGGTGGTGAAGTAATGCACGATTTTACCGCCTCGAATGCCAATTTTTGGTCATCCCCCCACTCCCAAGAGTAATTCTTCCGGAGGAGACGCGTTAACGGTTCTAATTTCGTTGCACATTGCGGTATGAATCTCCTGTACCACGACGCCATGCCGATAAAACGTCGTAGTTGCTTAATATTCTTCGGCGGCGGGTACTCGACAATCGGCTCGGTTTTATCGGGATCGACCTTCAACCCCTCTTGTTGTACTAAGAATCCGAGATATTTAACTTGAGATCGACAAAATTTGCTCTTTTCGGGATTAATAGTTAGACCGGCTTCTTTTATTCTATCTAATACGCGCTTCAACCAAACGAGATGTTCTTCAAACGTCCGAGTCACGATAACAATATCGTCTAAATAAGCAAAGGCATGCGGTTCCATTTCGGGTCCTATCAAGCGGTCAAGCAAACGTTGAAAAGTTGCCGGTGCTCCCGTGAGACCAAACGGCATTCTCGTGAAATGAAACAAACCTTTACCCGGTACCGTAAACGCGGTTAGCTCGCGACTATTATGTTCTAACGGAACTTGGAAGTAGGCTTGACTGAGATCGATAGTCGAAATGTATCGGGCGGCTCGCAATTTATCTAGGATCGCGTTCATGTAAGGCAGTGGATACGCGTCCTTTTTCGACACACTATTCAATCTTCGAAAATCGAGACAAAAACGATACGTACCATTCGATTTCTTAACCATCACGACCGGGCTAGACCATTCGCTTTTCGATGGTTCTATAATTCCCGCTTCTAACATTTTGTCTACTTCCGCGTAAATTGCTTCTTGAATTTTCGGCGACACCGGGTAGTAACGCTGTTTAATAGGCGCGTGATTTCCGACATCTATCCGGTGTTGCGTTAAATTTGTCACGCCGGGTTTGTTCGGATCTCCCACGATTTCCGATTCGAGAAAATTTTTCAACCGACGCTCTTCCGTAGCCGATATCTCCACTAATCCGCAACAGATAGGCGAATTTCTACACGAGTTACGAGTTCGCGGTCGTCCGCGCTTATTCGCGATTTTTGGCAAATGCGTTCGGTTATCCGCCATAGGCGGTCGCTTCGCCCCCAACAAGATTCCCTCCGTCTTCACGGCGGCTCTTCTTGTCGGCGCGCCCTCGCTTTCCGAGGCGTTTACGCGGAGCGATGGATCCCCCCGTCCCGCATCGAACTCGTATTCCATAGTCGGGTTTTCCGAAAAATACCACCTCTTTGTCGCGAAATTTACACCAATTCCAAATACCGACAGGAAATCTACTCCGATTATACACGGTAACGCCAATGTTGGTAACGCATAGACTTTTAATGATTTTACTCGATGACGGAGCGTAATGGGAATTTCGATCTCCCCCTTTATTCGTGTGGTTTGACCCGTAGCCGTTGTTACGCGTTTGCCGTCCGAACTTCTAAACCGTAACTCTAATTCTTTCACCAACTCGACCGTTGATGGTCCGAGAAACGTACGACTCGATCCTGAATCCAATAACGCGAGGACTTCCTTCCCTAATATTCCGACACGTAAAAACAATAACGACGATTCATCACGACAACCAAACGCACTATACGAAAATTCACACTTATTTGACACGACACGAATAGGGGGTTTGTTTAAAATAGGAGTCGGGTTTCCCCCGCGAATCGACTCCTCTACCCGTTTCCCGTACAGTCGGGGCACGTACGTAATGTTACTTCGGCGCGACCGCAACGATAACAATGTTTTCGCGGCGCGGCCTCACAATCTCGCGAGAGATGACCGATGCCATCACAATTCCAACATTTTGCTGTAGAGACGCGCGACGGTCGTGTTCCCGTCGGCGTGGATCTTGTCGATGACGAACTCGAAGCCGTAGATCCCGTCTCCGACGTCGAAGTGTTCGCGGCGCGGTCCCTTCGTCGCTTCTCCTTTCGCGATCCGGCCCCCGAATCCGTGGAGCTAGCGGAGGTATTCAGCGCGGCGATTGTATCGTGCCGATTCGCGTGACGACTAGCATTTCGCGGAGATCGATACGCTAAATCGGGAAATAATGATTTTTCGGGTGTCGGCGGCGCTCGATAGCGGTGCGCTAATTGGTGGCTGCCTTCCACGCGAGTCGCGACGTCCTCCAACGCGTCGAGATCTTCCACCTCGTCCCGGCGCATGGCGATCTGTAAACGCGGCAACAAATTGCGGAACGCGTAGCTAACTTGCTCGGCGTCGCTCCAGGGTGGTGCCAACCGGTCGAACATCGCCCGTAGACATGTGATATAATCCGCCACGGATTCTTGTTCCCCCTGGGTTCGCCTTATTATTTCGTCGCGAAGAGCGAATTGGAAATCGGGGTCCCCGAAGCGCGTACGCCACGCGGATTTAAAAGTCGCCCACGTAGTTAGTCGATTGCGTTTACCGCGGAACCAATGTAGCGCGATACCAGACAAAAAGAATGGCAAACAGCGGAGAATGTCCTCATCCTCTACCGGCACTAAATCGCGACCTTCCTCAATTCGCATCAAAAACGTCTCGGCATCTTCCCCTCGAGTTCCCGAAAATTTCAAATTCCATTTCCGCATGACATTATACGCGGTCATCGCGGAATTTTCTGGTGTCCCGCGCGACGATTGGTGTCCGGCCGAACGCGGAGTACGGGGAGATTGCGACGGTTCCCGCGCCCCTCGATCCGCCATGGGGCTATCCGGACGAACCGGCTCCTCCGGAGGGAGCTCCAGATGGTCGTGATCCGACATTTCGCCTTCTCCTTCCGCGAAAGATAATCGAATTCCGGTACGGTCGCCCCGCACGCGACGCAATAATCGAGCGGTTAAAATCGAATAACTTCCTTCGGTTGGAAGTCTTCGCCTATTTAATTCGTCGATAAGTTGTTCGTGATTTAATACGAAAACCCACTCGTCCTCGGGATCTACACGACTCATACGGTCTTCTCGACTTTCCTATTCGAAACGTAAACACACGCGACCGTTACACGACGAAAATAACACAGCGAATACCCAAAAGAACAAAAACGATATCTCGAACAAAGAAACAATAATATTACACGAAAATATGAGAGCCTTGTTTTCGAACCTCTCGCAACGGTTAATTTCGAATTTATATTCGCGACGAAATTTAATAATCTTTCCCCAATAAATATTTCCTGTTACTCTCGAAGACCGAACATATAAAATACGAACGATAAACTACCTTTCACGATCGAGAATTTCTTTTAGCGACGTTGGTTTTGTCGCGGATCTCTAATATTCAGAGAAAAAGAAAATTCCTTCCCGACCGTTTCTCGCGAAGCCTAATTTTAACCGAAATTTCCCTAAAGCCAAGCGCCTCCTGCGCTCCTCCAAAATATTCAACGTGCCCCACGTTGGGCGCCAAATTTTTGCGACGACTTTTCCTACCGTCTCGCGGCTGAGCGATAAACGCGGCCGCCGACTCGTTCTCTCCGTCGCGCGGGTGTAAATTGCGCCGACGAACAGGAGCTAATTCGCCGAACGGGAGATGCGGAATGGTCGTTGACAAAAACGGGAAAACGGAGAAAAAGATCCACGCGCCAGGTGGGAACGGGATGTTAGGAGTTCCGCGCGTACCGTGACGAGATCCGAGAGATAATCGCGAGAATCGAACTTGGGCGCCAGATACGATCTTTCACGTATCAATTCGCGAAACACGCGAAATAAGCGCGAAATAAACGCGAAAGAAATGTGTCGGAATTCGCCACGGGCTGACTAGCTCGCCTAACGGTAGAGGGGCAGGGCGAGTGTTGATCGAACGCGATAATTTATGCAAGAGGCGACAATTACGGAAACGACAAGCACAACTGAAAGGAAACTCGTAAATTAAACAGAGAAATTAACAGATTTATTATAATAGCGGGAGCCGCAGCTCCTCGAGAATAGTAATGATAAACCGCGCGGATATACGGCTGCGGTAAAAGAAACGCGGCTGCGAGACTGGGTGTTAGACGCGGGGCGCGAAACCCCGGAGTGCGTACGCCGAGACCGACCCGTTATATCGACCGGAATGTTCGCTCGGCTTGAATTACGACTCGCACTGCGAAGAAATTGATTATTACGTTCTTCTATAATTCGGGCGGAAGCCCGAATCAATTCTCAATATCACCTCGCCAACGGCGATCTTATCGCCCGCTATTACCGCTAAATTATTACTACGCAACTTAAGATTAACAGGCAATTAATACAACGCGGACATGCTTCGATTTCGGACGGACATGTTACGCAGAATCGAATGCTCGGCACACACACGCGATTCATGCAAGAATCGCGAGGATACTCTCATAAAACGCGCTCACAATTTCGAGACGCGGTGCTTTACAACCGACATAATACGTCGAATTTACGCGATTCACCCTCTCACGTAACCCGTACAATAATCGTGAAGGAAAGTTGCATTGGACGTGCACAGTTTAGACGCGAAGATTCACAAACGAAAGACAAAAATAATATAACAAATTGACGCGAATCACACTCACACTCAAACGACCGACATACCGCACAAACGAGTCTTAAACGCTAGACGTGCGAGAACCAACGCAAATATAATCTACGGAATCCGAATCTCCAGAGAGACGACACACGGTTTAATAAAAACGCGAGGTAATGTCTCGATCCGCGGAAACCGATACTTTCGAGGCTCCGGGGCTCGAATCGCTTGACGACGTGGCCGTGACGCGAAAATCTACACCAAAGAATCGGGCTTAGCCCGTACACCAACGTACGAATTCACGGCGACGACGACAGAACGAAACGATTCCGGGCGCGATCGCGAGTGGCGAATATGGCGGAGGGTAACCTCACCGGTATCGTTCCTCTCGTGGTGGTTGCACGGGGTCAGCGACGTCGACGTCCTCTCTCTCGGGTCTGTCCTTCTCAGCTGCCGATCGCCGGGATCCTCTCCGCTCGCTCTCGTTTCGCTATCGCTTTCGTCCTCGCTCGGGTATTCTCTCGCTCTCGCTTTCTGTCACACGCCTCTACTTTGCTCGCAAGCCCGCGCCAGTCTGATCCCGGATCGTCGCGATCCAGAATCGATACCTATGGGCCAGCCGGGGCTGCGCACACGGGGTGCGTATTATCGCGGCCAATCACGCGTTATTACGCGCTGTGGCCGGCGAGCGGCGCGCTCACGGTCGTAACGGGGGTGCGCGCGCCCCGGGTATCACAAACAATAATTCGCTGGGGCCCTTTCCGCGGGGCCGTCGCTAGGTCTAGGGCGAACGGCTTGGCCGGAAACATCGCTGCCACCCTTCTTTCCGTCTTTTCCGGGACCGCGTTACGCCATCGGGTGCAGAATTGCAGCCCCTCCGCGGGGACCGGATCCGCACGGGCCTGTGTCCTTGCGCGAGGATCCCCTCGCTGTCCCGTGCGTTGCGCATCACGTGTGCGGGTCCTGATCCCGTCGTGACGTAGCTAGTTTGGCCGTTAGATGTTTTGGATTTCCAAATTGCTGGCTCCTTGCCCCTCTTAGGTCTTCCTTGATTGGCGATCGTATTTTCCGTGACGCTTCAGCGACTTTCCGCTTCTTCTTCCGATGAGGCTCCCAAATGAATTATTCATACGAAAGAAAATCATAAACGAAATTAATATTAAACTCGAAATCTCAATTAATGACGCCTCTCTGGAGGTAACGGTACGGTTCTCGCAATTAGTCGACTGGCGCGGACCTTTAGCCCGCGTTTTTCGATCGGAGAGGGATTCGGCGGACGCGCGCGAGACGGCAACGTCACACCATATATATATATATATACACATATTTGAATTTTCCATATATAAAATATAAATCAAGAATATATACAACTTATTTAAAAAAAAGATTAAATATAGTAAATAAAAAGATTTGGATTTTTGCAATTTCTTTCCTAAATAGTGTTTTAACATTTTATGGTTGACACATCGAAACATGTTTCACATTTTCTAAAGCTACATTGCAGGCTTCCGTTTTAATCAATGCAGCTGCCAAATTATTATGAACATTTATATGAGCCTCTAATAAAATTTACAATTCACCATTATTAACCGACTCTTCCTCCTTATTTTGATTGTTATTATCTTGTAGAAATCAAGGAGAAAGAAAAACGAGCCTCTTTTTCATCTTTAAGTGATATCGAAAATAAAGAATGATGGACTTCCTGGAAAGTATTAAGAGGACATATTGAAGATATTTATATCAGTTAGTCACCAGACTCTAAGGGCCACTGTACAAGCTTTTCCGTAACACTATGTTAAGTACTGACCATAAATTTAAACTCATACTTAACTTTAAACTTCAGTCAACGCACAAAGCTTGTATATTGCATCAAGCTTGTTACATTACAATTTTCGTTGTGCATTGATTGGAGTTTAAGGTTACGTACAAGTCTGAGTTTGTAGTCAGTACTTAACATAATATAACATGTTACAGAAAAGCTTGTGCGGTGGCCCCAATTTTTTAAATTTTAATAATATTTCTATATTGTGAGATATTCAGAAAGGATGTAAAACTATCAGATCATAAAAGTTTTATCGAATCTTTACAGAAAAACTTGTGCGGTGGCCCTATTAATAATATTGCAATATCGTGAGAGGATGTAAATTTTATAAAAAAACAGTTACAAAAAGAAGTGACATCCCTCTAAAAAAAAACTCACAAAGGTAAAAAAAATACGCCAAGTTTATAAAAAAATCCTAAGTTGTACGCAACAAAAAGTTTAATATCTATCCCTAAAAAATAATCTTTAAAAAAATTTTCCCTTGAAAAATAATTTTCTCATAAAATATAAAAAACCTTAAAAAATAATTTTTCCATAAAAAATAAAAAATCTTGAAAACTAATTTCCCCATAAAAAATAAAAAATAATTTTTCTCTAAAAAATAACTAAAAAATAAAAAATTAATATAAAATTAATAGTTAACTAGCTAAGTACTTATGTTAGAAGCAATTCACTTTGTGAGAAAACCTCTAAAAACTAATTTATAAAAAATGTTTTCCCTAAAAAATAAAAAATTAAAATTAAATATGAAATCAATAGTTAACTAGCCAAGTGTATAGAAGCAATTCAGTTTGTGAGGGTTTGTAATTTGAAATAGTATTTGTCATAAAATCGATCTTGCATTTATAGAAATATTATAGATTCTCTCGAGAAAATTAAAATGCATTTTATTTTTATTAAAAAATTACACTATTATGTTCTAAATAAATATTTTGTATAATATATAAAATAGCATTATCAAGCAATGCGGTAGCGTCGCGACGCCAAGTATATATAAAAATTCGTTCTAGCGTGTCAACGGTTTGCCTATGTACAGGGGCTGCGACGCTACCAAGTAGCTTATCCGGGATTTTAGGTATTCTAGTAAACTTTCGATTAAGATATTTTAATAACTAAAGCCGTAATAAAAAATCTAACGGCACTTTTATTATATAATGTGAATACAAGCTTCCGATTGCGACCGGTTCGAATAAGATTGGTGCAGTCAATCCCGAGAAATGATGATCGTATGTCAGAATTGTGACATTTTTCGTTCTTCATCATTATCATAATCATAAGAATAAGAAGATAAGTTCAGACTCTCACGTACGTATGCTCGCACGCACTCACGCAAAGCGATTTTGTCCCTCAAGGCGCGTTCATATCGCTCATGTACGATAATTCTTTCGTGTATTACCCTTTTATAAAATTATAATTTTAAAAATTTATAATAAATAAGAGAGAGAGAGAGAGGGGGGGGAGAGAGCGGGAGAGCGGAAGAGAGAGAGAGAGTGAGAAAAAGAGAGAGCGGGAGGAGAGAGAGAGAGAGAGCGGGAGAGAGAGTGAGAGCGGGAGAGAGAGAGAGACGGCGGGAGAGAGAGAGAGAGAGAGCGGGAGAGAGAGAGAGAGAGAGAGCGGGAGAGAGAGAGAGAGCGGGAGAGAGAGAGAGCGGGAGAGAACGAGAGCGGGAGAGAGGAGAGAGAGAGAGAGAGAGAGAGAGAGAGAGAGAGAGAGAGAGAGAGAGAGAGAGAGAGAGAGAGAGAGAGAGAGAGAGAGCGGGAAAGAGAGAGAGAGAGAGAGAGAGAGCGGGAGAGAGAGAGAGAGATAGAGAGCGGGAGAGAGAGAGAGCGAGAGCGGGAGAGAGAGGGAGAGAGCGAGCGGGAGAGAGAGAGAGAGAGAGAGAGCGGGAGAGAGAGAAAAAGCGGGAGAGGGAGAGAGAGCGGAAAAGAGAGAGAAAGAGAACGGGAGAGAGAGGGAGAGAGCGGGAGAGAGAGAGAGAGCGGGAGAAGGAGAAGGAGAGAGAGCGGGAGAGAAAAAAAGCGGGAGGGAGGGAGAGAGCGGGAGAAAGAGAGAGAGCGGGAGAGAGAGAGAGAGAGGGAGGGAGAGAGAGAGCGGGAGAGAGGGAGAGAGGGAGAAAGAGAGAGAGAGAGAGAGAGAGAGAGAGAGAGAGAGAGAGAGAGAGAGAGAGAGAGAGAGAGTGAGAGAGAGTGAGAAAGAGTGAGAGAGAGAGTGAGAGGGGGAGGAAGGGGGAGGGTGGGAGGGGGAGATGCGGGAGAGGGAGAGAGCGGGAGAGAGGGGGTAGAGCGGGAGGGCGGGTGGGAAAGAGGGAGAGGGGGAGCGGGAAAGGGGGAGCGGGAGAGCGGGAGAGCGGGAGAAGAGGAGCGGGAGAGAAAGCGGCAGAGAGAGAGAAAGCGAATATGTGTATATGTACACCCCATTACACCACATGATCATACCGCCAAATAAGTAAACAAAGACGCGTGTCGGTATGCGGCATATATAGCGCTATTATATTGTGTATGGAATGTCTCACTTTGTTGTCATTCATACAGTGACAGCGAGTAGGCAACAGCTCCATGTGTCGTTATACACGATCGCAAAAATTATTAAAAGATATCTGAAACTCGATCTCTATAATAATTAATAATTAACGATTCACAAGCGATTGCTATTTGTCGAACCAGATATTAATTTCGTGTGATTTATTGTTATATATATATCTTGTTATATACGATCACAAAAATTATTAGAAGATATTTGAAACTCGATCTCTATAACAATTAAAAATTAACGATTCATAAGCTATTGCTATTTATCAAAGCAGATATTAATTTCGTGTGATTTATTGTTATACTAATATACTAATATAAAGTAAGAATAATTACAAAAAGCAGTGAAACCCCACTAAAAAAAACCTCACAAAGGTAATAAAGATACGCCAAGTATATATCTAAAAAATAATTTATAAAATATTTTTTCTAAATAATAAGAAATAAAAACTAAATATGAAATCAATAGTTAACTAGCCAAGTACTTAGAAGCAATTCAGTTTGTGAGAATCTGTAATTTGAAATAGTATTTGTCATAAAATCAAATTTGTATTTATAGAAATGTTATACACAAATTCTCTGCATAAAATTAAAACGCATTATATTTTTATTAAGAGAAACCTGAGTTTCAAAATACGTTCAATAGAAATAAGAAAATATAAAAAAATTTTAATTAAAAAAACTTGGCGCTGCTAAACTAAACATGCTAAAATTAGTGTATTTTTTAATACATTCACATTGCAGTTATTGTGATATAACTAAATTAAATATAATTCTAAATTAAATTTAGATCTAAATTAAATTTATTGTTTGTTGGTTTTAATATATACTTTAAAAGTTAGCAGCGCCAAGTTTTTTAATTAAAATTTTTTTATATTTTCTTATTTCTATTGAACATATTTTGAAACTCAGGTTTCTCTTAATAAAAATATAATGCGTTTTAATTTTATGCAGAGAATTTGTGTATAACATTTCTATAAATACAAATTTGATTTTATGACAAATACTATTTCAAATTACAAATTCTCACAAACTGAATTGCTTCTAAGTACTTGGCTAGTTAACTATTGATTTCATATTTAGTTTTTATTTCTTATTATTTAATAAAAATATTTTATAAATTATTTTTTAGATATATACTTGGCGTATCTTTTTTACCTTTGTGAGGTTTTTTTTAGTGGGATTTTATATTGCGGATTTTATTACAAATAGTAAATCATAAAATTAATCCTTACTGTAATAACATCGATTACATTGATCACCAATTTCGAATTTCGATCACGAATTTTCGAAAAGTGCTCCGTGCCAAACTGATCAACTCGTTTTGAAATTAATCATAAGCTTTACCCATAGACATAGAAATATAGGGACCGAGCATATCATTGCGGGGGGGAAGCCACTGCGGGACGATGCGACAAGGTAAATTATGCCTAAATTTGATTGGCTGTTATATTGCGTAAGTTCACGTCAATGATATTCGTGCCGTTGGTGGCTGTCAAACATATAATTGTCACACATATTTTAACAGTATTTGTCTATATGTTAAAGAAATTTGTTAGAAATAAAATATATTAATATATAAATATATAAATATATAAAATGTATAAATATATATAAAATGTATATAATATATTTATATATATTTTAAAATGTATAATATAGTATATATAAAATGTACATAATAAAATATATTATATACAGGGTGTCCGGTAAAGATTGTGCCAACGCTTGTGAGCGGATAGAGCACAGAAAAGTCCTGTAACATTTTTTTATATAACGCGTAATAAAGGAATTATTATTGAGTAAAGTCTGGCCAATCAGCGCCAACCTTTAGCCAGGCGCACGTCAGTGAGCCCCGCGCTGTGAAGTGTGCGCCGCCGCATACTATCAAGCGGGCGGCTCACCGACGTGCGTCCGGCTAATAATTGACCAGATTTTACTCAATAATAACTCCTTTATTAAGCGTTATATAAAAAAATGTTACAGGACTTTTCTGTTCAGTTTACTGTGCTCTAGCCGCTCACGAGCATTGGCACAATCTTTACCGGACACCCTGTATATTATATAATAATTATATTATATAATAATATAATATAATTATATTATTATATAATTATATTATTATAATATAATAATATAATTATAATATTTAATGTTTATTATTCAACATTTAATATTTAATATTTGTTATTTAATATTTAATAATATCCAATATTTATAATAAATATTGATAATATTTATTGAATAAATAAATATTATCAATATATATTAATAGATATTTAATATTTATCAAATATTATAATTATATTATCATAATATAATTACTATAATATATATAATTATAATATAATTATTATCCTTTTATCTTTGATTTTACTACTTTAATATAATATTTAACTTTAATATATTTTATTATGTACATTTTATGGGGAGGCTCCGTTTGCCTACATTCCCGATTGCCAACAGCTTCGTTTGCCTACAACGTTTTGCCGACAGCTTCGATTGCCGACATTCCTGATTGCCTGCAGAGCGATTTCCTACAAGCATTATGGCGCACATGTAAAAATTAAAAATACGAACATACGTTTGCACACATGACATTATTGCGCACATACACATTGCACACATGACTTCATTGCACACATGGAGATTGCACACATGACTTTATTGCGCACATACACATTGCACACATGATATTATTGCACACATAAAATAAGGAAATTGTATTAACGTTTTGCACACATGATTTTATTGCGCACATACAGATTGCGCACATGACGTTATTGCGCACATACACATTGCACACATGGAGATTGCACACATGACGTTATTGCGCACATACACATTGCACACATGATATTATTGCACACATAAAATAAAGAAATTGTATTAACCTTTTGCACACATGACTTTATATAAAGTAACAAAATTTTGAAACACCAATATCTCGAAAATTATTGATTGTATTCAAAACCTATGTGAAACTGTACAATAATAGATTTCCTTTCGCACTGAAAGCAGCAGATGATGAGGCTAGACTTTGCTTCGCGTGGAAAATTACAAACCCACATGGAACCTTGCTTCGCATTAATTAATGTATGCGTGGACGCAGTATGTTCCGCCCTCCCCTGCGGGAGGGACCCACTACCGTAAAACTAGACACATAGGTTTGGGTTGAATCTCGCTTCGCGTGGAAAGTTGTAAACCCATGTGGAACCTCGCTTCGCATTAAAAAGTGTATGCATGGACGCAGTATGTTCCGCCCCCCCCCTGCGGGGGGGCACCACTACCGAATAACTAGACACATAGGTTTGAATCAAGACTGCCACTTTTTTCAAGGTCAGGATCACTCAGGACGATGACCTTGACAATATATGTCAAGGTCAGGGTTATTGGGGCTAGCTCCATTTCGCATGTGCGCAATAAAGTCATGTGTGCAAAACGTTAATTCGATTTTCTTATTTTATGTGTGCAATAATACCATGTGTGCAAAGTGTATGTGCGCAATAATGTCATGTGTGCAATCTCCATGTGTGCAATGAAGTCATGTGCGCAATAATGTCATGTGTGCAAACGTATGTTCGTATCTTTAATTTTTACATGTGCGCCATAATGCTTGTAGGCAATCGCTCTGTAGGCAATCGGGAATATCGGCAATCGAAGCTGTCGGCAAAATGTTGTAGGCAAACGAAGCTGTTGACAATCGGGAATGTAGGCAAACGGGACACCCCCCATTTTATATATACATTTTAAAGCTGTTAAAAAAATATATTTATACATTTTAAAATATATAAATATATTATATACATTTTATATTTTTATACATTTTATATATTTATATTTTATATATTAATATATTTTATTTCTGACAAATTTCTTTAACATATAGACAAATACTGTCAAAATATGTGTGATAATTATATGTTTGACAGCCGCCAACGACACGAATATCATTGACGTGAACTTGCACAATATAACAGCCAATCAAATTTAAGCACAGTTTACCTCGTCGCACCGTCCCGCAGTGGCTTCACTCCCCTCGCCGAAACCACGAGTTTATGCTCGATCTCTATATTTTCTATGTCTATGGCTTTATCAGATAGACTCGGAACGAAAAGAATTAAGATTAAAGTGACAAACAAAAACGAGTCGCATTATAAGTCATATATTTTTATTAATATATTAATAATGATTTCTGATAATCTTTTGCAAATTTTTATTTCAGATCGGGCACGCCAAGTATTTGTTTGTCACTTTAATCTTAATCCTTTTCGTTCCGAGTCTATCTGGTAAAGCTTATGATTAACTTCAAAACGAGTCGATCAGTTTGGCACGGCGCACTTTTCGAAAATTCGTGATCGAAATTCGAAATTGGAGATCAATGTAATCGATGTTATTACAGTAAGGATTAATTTTATGATTTACTATTTGTAATAAAAACCGCAATATAATAATGCTATTTTATATATGTATTATACAAAATATTTATTTGGAACATAATAGTTTAATTTTTTAATAAAAATAAAATGCATTTTAATTCTCTCGAGAGAATCTATAATATTTCTATAAATGCAAGATTGATTTTATGACAAATACTATTTCAAATTACAAACCCTCACAAACTGAATTGCTTCTATATACTTGGCTAGTTAACTATTGATTTCATATTTAATTTTTATTTTTTATTTTTTAGGGGTTTTTTTATTTTTTAGGGAAAAAAATTTTTATTATTTATTTTTTAGAGGTTTTTTCACAAAGTGAATTGCTTCTAACATAAGTACTTAGCTAGTTAACTATTGATTTTATATTTATTTTTTATTTTTTAGAGGTTTTTTATTTTTTTAGAGTTATTTTTTAGAGGAAAATTATTTTTTAGTTTTTTATTTTTTATGGGGAAATTATTTTTCAGTTTTTTATTTTTTATGGGATAATTATTTTTCAAGGTTTTTTATATTTTATGAGAAAATTATTTCTCAAGAAAAAATTTTTTTTTAAATTATTTTTTAGGGCTAAATATTAAACTTTTTGTTGCGTACAACTTAGGATTTTTTTATGTACTTGGCGTATTTTTTGTACTTTTGTGAGGTTTTTTTTAGAGAGTTTAAAATATCGACAAAATTGTCGATGCATCTGTTTTAAAGAAATGGAATTAAAAGAATACGAGAAATATTTAAAAATAAATTAGAAATTACATAATTCGTAGAAAATATGTAGTTATAGATATAATTTGATTATACAAGACTGTGTGTTGATGTAATGAATCATTATAATCATTATTAATAATTAATGATCAAGATTATTATTAATGATAATCAAAAAAGACTGTGGTATGTTTATATATAGAGCGTCCCGTAATATTTTGATGCTATAAGATATAAAAAAGAAAATAATTCTATAAACAAAATCATAATTTTATACCATTTTCGATTGTTCCATCAGAGGATATCCTATGTATACAGGGTTTCCGGTAAAGATTGTGCCAACGCTCGTGAGCGGATAGAGCACAGTAAACCGAACAGAAAAGTCCTGTAACAGTTTTTTCTATAACGCTTAATAAAGGAGCTATTATTAAGTAAATTCTGGTCACAATCAGGGCCGACTTTTAGCCGGACGCACAACGGTGAACCGCCTGGTAGTGTGCGCCGCCGCGCCGTAGCGACAGAGCGCTCACGCACACTACCAGGCGCGCGGCTAAAGGTCGGCGCTGATTGGCAGACTTTACTCAATAATAATTCCTTTATTAAGCGTTATAGAAAAAAAAGTTACAGGACTTTTCTGTGCTCTATCCGCTCACAAGCGTTGGCACAATCTTTATCGAACAACCTGTATATAGAGATATTTTAAAAATAAATTAAATAAACTATTATATTAAAAAACAGCTGTGTAGCAAAGAAAGAGATGGATGATGATAAATTTATCTGTTAGTAGAAGGGAAAAGATCTATTGTATAGAGTTCGAAATATGTTAATCTGACAATAAGCAATTGCTGACCCCAAAACGTTATATATCTTCCCACTTATATAAATTTATGTACCGTGATGATCTAAAAAAAAAATTTGCATTTAAAATCTTCTAAAGAAAAAGAAATAAATATAATCCTATTAATGTCGAATAATTAAATTCAACGAAAATTTTTTTGATAATAAATAAAACATGGTAGAATTTAGTTTTATATTTTAGATATTAAAAACTATTTTCTTTGATAGAATTATAAATTATTTCACATATAGAACGGTCAAGAACGGCCGTGGACTTTTGATAGAAAGATCACAAAATACACAGAATTTGAGAGTCATGTAATCATAATGCCAACAATCATTAACGGAAACACAAAAAAGAAAAGGTAAAAAATCCCTAATCTTAAGAAGTTTGGACAATTACACAAGAGGCAAGATAAACCTAGTAAGAAATACAGATCGGAAAAAACATCTATTAAATAACTATACAGGGTGGACCATTTTAATCAATCCAATCGAATATCTCGAAAAAGAGAAGTTTTTCAAAAAAATGTTCCAGACAAAAGTTGCATAGTTTCGAGAAGGCCACATGATGAAAATATGGAATTGACCTAGAGTGACCTTTTCAAGGTGAGGTCAATGTGATCGATGTCTTCTTGAATGGAACCCCCATTTTTATTGCATCTTCTTGTAGCTTATCTCGAAAGCTTTTCAAAACATTATAATAAAGTATTTTTTTATTAAGTACTTTTTGAGTTATTTTATATCTTAATCTGACATATTTTGATATAAAAAATAAAATATCTCGTAAAATATTTAATTTTCGATCATCTTATCCGTAATATTTTTATGTACAGAATAATGAGACAAATCAATTAGCGTAAAAAAAAGAAATAATTGTTTAAAAAAATACATTGTAAATAATTACATACTTTTTCTTAAAAACAATTATTTTTTTTATACCAATCGAATTGTCTCATTATTCTGTATATAAAAGTATTACGGTAAGATTATCGAAAACTAAATATTTTACGAGATATTTTATTTTTTATATCAAAATATGTCAGATTAAGATATAAAATAACTCAAAAAGTACTTAATAAAAAAATACTTTATTGTATTGTTTTGAAAAGCTCTCGAGATAAACTACAAGAATATGTAATAAAAAATGGGTGTTCCATTTAAGAAACATCGATCACGTTGACCTGGTCTTGAAAAGGTCACTCAAGGTCAAGTCTATATTTTCATCATGTGGCCTCCTCGAAACCATGCAACTTTTGTCTGAAACATTTTTTTGAAAAACTTCTCCTTTTCGAGATATTCGCGTGGATTGATAAAAATGGTCCACCCTGTATAATAGATATTTTGTCTACATATTTAATTAATAGACATTTAATAGTTTTTCCGATCTATATTTTTCACTGAGAAATTATAGAGTAAGCAAACTTTGATAATTATCATGATTGAAATTTTCTCGTTTTCTTTCCTTTTTTTCTAAAAAAAAATAAGCCAAGCATGTTTTTCAAAAAATATAAGATTTGCGAAAATCATAATTTTAACAGATTATGCAATTTTATTAAGGATGGACAATAACTTTGTAAGTACTATCCAAAAATATTTTTGCATTCAGAAATCTTTTAGTTAAATAAGCTCTAACGATATAATCGAAGCACTTTCATCTTCAGTCTTAATAACAATAGAAGAGGGTTTTGATTCTAGCGTTTAGTTATTAAGTTATATGAGCATGCATTTGATTATATTATACCTATATAATAAAAAATGATGATGAAAAAGCGAAGACGTTGTAATTTAAATAGACATCATTAATATATAATTTAAAAAACGCAAATTGTTTTATATTTAAAAAAAAACAGTTCTGAACCGCAAAATGTGAAATAATAACACATTGCATAATGCATCATTGCATGAAAACGTATTATAGATTTATAGAATTTCATAATATATTAATTATTTGCATTAAACAACATACACACAAATGTGCTTTGTATAAAGTAAAGAAATCGCTTAATATTGATTTTAAATTACTTGAGCAGCTTTTATCTCTGCTTTTAAATGTCTGATGTTTGAACAGCTTTTAATAGCGCTTAACAATTTTTAATTTTTTAAAACCTTTACTTGTGTGTGTGTTGCATTTATCGCAAACAAATTTTTTATGCAGCTATAAATATTTCTTGACATATACTTGACTATGCACTATTTTATTCTTTTTTAGAAATATTAATGCAACTATGAATTACTATTACTTTGTATTACTTTGTAACCCATTTGCACTACAAATTGTGAATTATGCACAATTCTGTAATCTAATTATACAAATTTGTTTTCATAAGATAAGAGTGATAAGCAATAGTGATAAGAAAGATGATTGCACAAAATTTTAAATATCTTGGTAAGATAGATTATACAAAAGCATGACAAGCAAACATGCGCGTGCGTGTTGAATGTGAATGTTAGTTTTAACTATCTGGTGGAAGGAAAGACAATCTGTTTTAAATTATATCCTTCAAGACTTCAATATGAGTCAAGCTATTATTGAAACTTGAAGGATTCATCGGTAAGCTGTTTTCTACTAAAAAATTCTAATTAGATATAGTTACAATTAGCTTATAATTAGATACACACACATTATACTATTATAGTTTAACAGAATTAGAGAGACAGAGAAAGAGTTACTATTTTTATGTATAATATGAAGAATAATAATTTTATTAAATAAAAACAAATATAAAAAAGAAAACGAGAAAAACGAGAAAAATCTTCTAGAATGTCAACGCGTGTGCACGATCAAAATAAATAATTAATAGTTTAAAAAGATATTTTAAAAAGAATCTTGTATTTTATACAAGACAACAAAAAAAAAGAGAGAAGGAAGAGGGAGATAGGACGAGAGAAACAGATATCAATAAACCTTTTTTTTAATTAATAATTAAATTTTGTTTAATTTGTATATATAAGTGTACACACACATACACGCGCGCGCACGCACACACGCACGCACGCACACACACACACATATATATATATATATATATATATATATACGTATGTACAATATCGAAAAAAATTTAATTATTTATAATTACAAAAAAGTTTTGTTGATATCTTTTTCTCTCTTCCTGTTTCCCTCTTCCTTCTCTCTTTTTCTTTATTGTCTTGTATAAAATATCTTTATATATATACAGGGTATTTCATTTTAATCGTCCCAGGCAAATATCTCGAAAAATATGAAAAATATGGAAAAATGTTTCAGACAAAAGTTTTTTGGTTCGTATAGATTATCTTTATATTAACTGAAGATCATATAAATTTAAAAATTCTTTTAATAAATTTAAAAAAATATACTAAATTTTTCAGATTTATCGATTCAAATAAAATATCTATTTTTTATACACACTTTGATGGTTCTAAAAAAATATTGTGTTTAAAGCTTCAGAAAAAGTAAGAGCTGCATCGCATACTAAAAAATATAAATAGATTAAGTATTTAAGAATTTACAGTTTTAAATACTTTAAATGTATTACACGTATGGGCAGAATAACATAAAAGTTTACAAAGTAAGTAATAAAAAAACATCATCATATATTCAGAATAATAAAATAAATAAATAAGTCGTGATGCATAAAAAATATGAATAAAATACATTAAAAATGTCGAGCATATATTCAGCAAAATAATATAAAAATCCATATCGCACTCAAACCGCATTGCAAATCAAAAATATAAATAAAATGAATTTTTAGTAATTTATATTTTTATATACTTAAAGATGTTTTACTACATTAGAAGAAGTAATCGATATCAAATAATGCTTATTTTTTTACTGTTTTTAATACTTGTTTAACTAAAACAATAATTTTTCCAATGAATATGACAACTATTTGTAAACGAAAAAGTAATCATCAAATACGAGTAAAAAGTAATACACACAGAAAAATATTATTCTATTGCTAAGTAAAATGATTACTCAGTTTACTTTACTTCTTTTAAGTAACAGTTATCTTTAACAAAGAATATTTTCTTAATAATAGTCTTAAAATAGACTTGTCACAAATTTTAGAAGAACTCATTATCATGTACTTAAAAAAAGTAAATATTTTCTTTTGAAGAATATTATAAAATTTTATGGAAGAAAAGTCGGATATGGTTAATTTAATGTAAGAAAATTTATTAGATCAAAAAAATTTAATGTATTTATTTCAATTATATAATTTAATATTCTTGATTGAAGTATTAAATTTACTAGAATCCAGAATACATTTTGAATAAATTTGATTCTTATGATGAACTTATGATAGATTTGCGGATATATGAACTTTTGAAATACTTGAAATAAGTAATATTTACTTGTATATAGTATGTATTTTTCTGTGTGTACTTCAAAGAAAAGAGATTGTAAACTCTGAAGTAATATCTTTAAAAAATATAATATTTAAAAAATATATAAGAATATATATTATGTGTGAAATCTTATCTAAAAATTGCTTCTATATTTTCTTTTCTAAATAATTTATCCTCATATTTCAAATGTTCAATAGTCACTTTGCACAATAGGATAACTTTTCACTTGATTTTGGAAGTTCATACGCATAGTCACGTATGAGTAGATTAGTTTCACGGTGCTATCCCGTGATACTGACGTAAGAAAACAGAATATGTCGTGTTTTCAAAATAACACCACGGTTAAATGATCAATATATGTATACATATATATATATATATATATATATATATATATATGTATATTATGAATGATCTTTTCCTTGCTGCGATGAAAAAACTGGATCTCCATGAATTATTTAGGTAAGGAAGGTTATTGCCCTTCTATATCACCCCATTTTTATTATCTGTACTTTTACAATTCCTTACCAATCTTCCTATGTAATCATCTTTGAATAGAAATTTCAAAACGCGTTAAACAGAATTTCGAAAAACCTAAAACTAGAAATTCTTTAAAACAACAGAGAAAATTAGTTTTGAATATTATATAATTAGAAATAAGACTCGCTTTCTCTCGTTAGTCATAATAGTCAGTTAATAGAAATGTTCTCAAATTGACAAATATAATTATACGATCAAACGAACTTACCTTAAGTGAAGTTCGATCGTAATTATATGACAGCCTCGATCGAAGGGATTAATAAATGTAGTAACGCTAGTTTCTGCCATGTCGCCACAAACTTCAGAGTTCAAAGAAAAAGAAAGGACGGCTGGGTCCTTCGTTCATTCTCCTGCATGCTTCATATTTTTAGAGCTTGTTTTTTAAAAGAAATTATTGCCAAGAAAAAAGGGGTAGGGAAATATATAAAGGGTGGGAGTGTAATCCCTTCGAACGAGGCTGTCATATAATTACGATCGAACTTCACTTAAGGTAAGTTCGTTTGATCGTATAATTATATTTCCCGCCTCGTTCTCGGGATTAATAAATGTAGATGTTTAGAGATAATAATTTCCTTCTTTCGTTTTTCTTTACTAAATATGAAAGGCATTTTTAAAACTTTAACATAAACAGGTTTAGGCTTATAAATATGTTATGATATAAAAATTATGTTATTTTAGAACCGAAGAAATAAAATTTTCTTTTTCAGAACAAACAGGGCGATTATAAAATTTGGCAAAGACTTGAGAGTCTCTTGACCATCCCGCAGCATTTTTAATAATAGATATGTCTATGCCTTTTTTAAAAGCTGCAGATGTAGATGCATGTCGCGTGCTGTGCACGGTAAAACCTTTAATACCGCTTTTAACAAGCACCGTTTTTAGCCAACGACTAATTGTTTGAGCTGAAACCGCCTTATAAGGTTTTTTAATCGATATAAATAGATTTGTAATATTTCCTCTAAGATCTTTAGATACCTCAAGGTATCTTTGAACTGCTTTTGCCACACAGACCTCAGGTTTTTCCTTAAAGAAAGGGAGGAAAAATATCGGTTGACATATTCCTGCTTTTGATGTTTTAATGAGATCCGGAATTTTTATTTCGATACCCTCGGAAGATATTTTTATATTTTCTATTTTAATCAAAGAAAAGGTTTGCACCCTGTGTCCCGTGCCCAAGGCTAATAACATAATTGTTTTCTCCGTAAGCTGACCGAAATCTAGATTTTCGATTATATGCCAATTACTCAGATATTTTAGCACTGTTGAAATGTCCCAGATTTTATTATATTTAGGACGACAAGGTCGTAATCTATAAACCCCTTTGAAAAAACGGTGAATTATTTGATCATTAGTAATACTATTTGATAATATTAATGATACAGCTGATCTGGCCGAGTTGAGTGTGCCAAAAGAAGCTCCCTTGTTGAAACTTTCGGTAAGAAATTCTAAAACATTGATTGCATTCGATTCATACGGATTATAGCTCCGTTCGTTGCAGAACTTCCACCAACTCTTCAATGCGACATCGTATTGGTTAATAGTTCCATTAGCCAAAGAGGCTATGAGAATTTCTAATGTCGGTTCCGTGAGGTTTCGTCTTCGATAAGCCTCCCTGATAGCAGTCCTGCAACCAGGGTAAGCGAGTGACATAACTCGTGTTATTGGGTTCTGCAAGGAGACAAGAGCAAGGAATTTGAAGGTCTAAATTTTATAAGGTCACTTATTAATAAAGAATTAAATATAGGAAACCATGGTTGAGAAGTCCATAATGGAACAACCACAATTCCTTCGGCTTGTTCTAAACGAATCTTATTTAGTACTCTATGTTAGAGATCCTTAACCAGAGATCGGCCAACCCATTAACGATCTCTGATTGGCTCCGTCGCCGCGAGTAAAACCGGAAGTGTGAGAGAGAAAGATATATATAAGTGAGAGAGAAAAATATATAACTAACCTAACCGACCATCTATAGCTATAGCCATAATTGTCCGTCAAAAGATATCTATCCGATTTTTCAAAGATCAGTTCAGTATCTGAATTTCCCGGTACGGGAATCGCATCAGAAGTTAAACTGATAAAAATAATTACAATATTATTAACCGCATTTTGCACGCTTTATATACGCTTATGACAAAAATTTGAATACGGATATAGATAGTGAATAGCGCGCCGCATAGCGGTAAGCAAATGAACTATAATCTTAAAACTAGTTACAAAAAGACTTTATTTAGACGACCATAGGACGTCTTCAAAATGACGTCTTTGGCTAGTCTAAGAAATGACGTCTTTTAAACATCAATTATTAGTCGCCGACGTTATAGACCAAAAATAAACGTCATTATGACGTCTTTTGACGTCACTCTGCTACTTGGGATAGAACATCGCCCAGTATATTATTGGTATATCTATAGAACGTCGTCCAAGTATGTTATTGGTATATCATGCAGAGATATTAAAAGTATATTCTGAGAATATACGAGAAATAATATACTATAAGAGGTGGTAAAAATATATTCTGAGAATATACGAGAAATAATATACTATAAATGATGTTACAGAATGTTCTCAGTATATTATATCTGTAACGTATGTTCACAGTATGAGTATAGAATATTCGAATGATATCATGTGCTGTTAGGGTATTGGGATGAGTGCTTAAGATGGGGGGGGAGGGAAAGGGCTGGCAAGAAATGGTGGTGGAAATATTGGGGGGCGGAGGAGTGGGGGGAAGGGTGGCTAAGGAAATTAGAACTGGTAAGAGGTAAGAGGGAGGGAGAGGAGGAGGAAGGGAAGGGGTAAGCGGGAGAAAGAAAGAAAGAGAAAATGAGTATGAATGAGGGTGGAATGTAAAATTGTGTAGAAATGAATGAGTATGTGAGGGAGTGAATAGGAGAGCGAATGACGGACTGAGAGAGAGAGAGAGAGAGAGAGAGAGAGAGAGAGAGAGAGAGAGAGAGAGAGAGAGAGAGAGAGAGAGAGAGAGAGAGAGAGTGAGAGAGAGTGAGAGCGCGCGGAACAAGAGCAGCGGAAACGGAGGTCCCAATGAGCTCTGTTACACGGTACCCTTAATCGGATTTAATAACATCCATAGTTGTAAAACTGGCCAATCACAGCTATTCCTCTGAAGAATGGAATGACCGTGATTGCCCAGCCTTAGAACTACAGATGTTATTAAACCTGATTAGGGGTGACGTGTAAACGTAGTCAATAACTTAGGCGCGAGAGTTAGGTAAGAGGGGAGGTGTGTGTGTGTGTGTGTGTGTACGACGTTGGCGAGATAGGATAGGGTAGTTTATAAGTTTCTAAGTTGATAGAAAGCTAGTAATTAAGTTAATCTAAGTGTGCGGTAAATTGTATGGTTTAGAATTAAGTTTTCTGTAAGATTTGGTAAAGTTCGTTAAGTTCTTTTTGTAAAGTTTTTTGTAAAGTTTTGTAACCCTGAGGGGAACAATAAATCATTATCTATTTCCAGAACCAAAAGTTGCGAGTAATTTCAGATCCGCAAAATGTTTATGGACACTATAGAAGTGCTTCGATATGATTTTATCATTTCATTATTTATGAAGCCAATAACCTAAAAATATTAATTATGCATTAATTACATTTATATATAAAATATAAATAAATATTATGTACATGAATACGCGTTCACACGTGTAATTACCAGCTTATCGAAAACATAGCCAGCCAAAATCTCCAAATATTCCTTTAATGCCTCCATAATCATTTTCCAACAATTTATCACAATCTATTTATCACAAATATGTTAATTGATATTGCACAGATTCAAGCATTGCGTATAAAGCATATGTTCAATTTCGCTAATATAACCTAACTTTGCTCAATATGATTAAAAGAAATAACTTCTCTTTCTTGCATTATTCGGTGTTAATAATTTCTTTTCACTTTATCACTTTTCTTCCTTGTGTTGCACTATTCCGCGATATTCTCTCATAACCGTTAATCACTTTATCACTTTTCTTCTTGTCGCATTATACTCCGCGCGTACTTTTATAAAATATAAATATCTCACATGTATGTACACGCATCCACATATGATCTTGTCTTTTAAAGTGTTCTGCACACTCAAGCAAATAATTGTTCATGAGCGATGTGAACGCCGCTTGAAGGACAAAATCGCTTTGCATGTGTGCGTGCAAGCATACGTACGTGAGTTGTTTGAAATCTGAAACTGAAAGAAATATTCACATTCGATTATCATTCTTCAAGATTGACTGCACCAATCTTATTCAAACTGGTCGCAATCGAAAGCTTGCATATACATTGTATCAGAAAAGTGCCGTTAGATTTCTGATTGCAGTTTTAGTTCCTGAAGTATTTTAATCAAAGTTTATTAGACGTAAAACTCCGGATAAGCTACTTGGTAGCGGTGCGGCCCCTGTACATAGACAAGATATGTTGAAAAGCCGGAAAGAATTCTTTTATATATTTGGCGTCGCGACGCTACCGCGTCGCTTGATACTATTATATCAAACTTTATAGTAAGTTCTAAGAAGATTTTATATAAATATCGATGGCTCGTATATTCAAAACTTGTTAAAACATAACGGTGAAACAAGTCTCTCTTTCAATTGTTATTCTTCTATAAAATTTTGGTAAACTAGAACAACACAGGCGCGCGCTACGCGCGCGCTTTTATTTACGGACATTTTCCAATTTTCAATAAATGATACAATTAAAAATGTGATTTTATATTTACATACATGTTTTTACGCGCATACACAAACATATACATACAACACACACACATATGTATATACATACACATACATACGTACATACCCAGTAAGCAATTTGATAACAAATTGTTGCCAAATTGGCATCAAATTCGCTCAAAACTTGGTAACAAATCCAGTGCCATCTGTGTCTGCATTAAGCTTGTGTTTTGGTGACAAAGTCTGCTGACAGCAAATTGACGGCAAAAACCGAGCAAAGCTTGACATGATTTGACGTCAAATTGGTGGCAAAAATCGAGCAAGATCTGCGCAGGACAATCTGATAGCAGATTATCAGCAAAAACCGAACAAATTCTGCAGCTTTTGGCCATTCATATAAAATAAAATGTTCGAATAAGTAAAAATCGAACAATTATCTATCCGATTTGCCAAAAATCAGTTCAATATCTGAATTTCCTGTATAAGAATTGTGTCAAAAATTGAACTGATAGAAATATATATATTATAATATTATTAGCATTTTGCAGGCTTTATATACAGGGTGTTCGGTAAAGATTGTGCCAACGATCGTGAGCGGGTAGATCACAGTAAACTGAACAGAAAAGTCCTGTAACATTTTTTTATATAACGCTTAATAAAGGAGATATTATTGAGTAAAGTCTGGTCAATCAGCGCTGACTTTTAGCCGGACGCACGTCGGTGAGCCGCCCGCCTGGTAGTGTGCGCCGCCGTAGCGACGGAGCGCTCATGCACACTACCAAGCGCGCGGCTAAAGGTCGGAGCTGATTGGCAGACTCTATTCAATAATAACTTCTTTATTAAGCGTTTATTAATCGGACTTTTCGTTATTAAGCGGACTTTTCTGTTCTCTACTGTGTTCTCTACTGTTCTCTTCTGTTCTCTAAATTTACTGTGCTCTACCCGCTCACGAGCTTTGGCACAATCTTTACCAGACACCCTGTATACTCATGACAAGAATTTGAATACGGGTATAGATAATGAATAACACGCCGCATAGCGATAAGCGACTGAACTATTTTATAACACTTTGTAATAAGCTGCAAATTCTGTTCGATTTTTGCTGCCAATTTGCCATCAGATTGCGCATTCCAGATCTTGCTCAGTTTTTGCCGACAATCTAATGTCAGTCATGTCAGCAAGCTTTGCTCGGTTTCTGCCGCCAATTTGCTGTCTAGTTATGTTAGCAAGCTTTGCTTAGTTCTTGCCGACAATCTGCCAGCTTAATCGGTAATAACAACTCTTGTACCAAATTTGTAGCCTTTTTGCTGACAATAATTTGTAGCAAGCACTTGGCAATATCTGTTAGAACAGACGTAGCTGACTGGGTACATATGTATATGCGTACATCGGTATATAGATATGTACATATACATACATACATACATGCATATGTACATACGTGTATATACGTGTACATATATATCAGGTCTACCGGAAAGTTCTGTCCGTTTTTGGAATAAAACAAAATACAAATTTTTATTACCGTCAATAAACTTTATTAAATAATGTAATTGCCATTATTCGGAGAAGTATTGTCAGCAACTGGATAATTTAAATACAGCAATCCAAGAAAAGAGGCCGGCGATGTTCAATAGGAAGAACATCATACTGCATCATGATAATGCCAGGCCACATGCTGCTTTGGGGACTCGTCAAAAAATTGCAGAACTAGGCTGGGAAATTCTGTCGCATCCACCATATTCCCCGGACTTAGCACCCTCCGACTATCACTTGTTTTTGTCCTTACAAAATTTTTTGAGGGGCAAAAAATTCAAAAATGAAGAAGATATCAAACAAGCACTGGTTCAATTTTTCGCATCAAAAGATAAAACATTTTTCGAAAATGGGATATACAAATTGCCCTCACGCTGGCAAGAAATCATTAATAATAATGGCAATTACATTATTTAATAAAGTTTATTGACGGTAATAAAAATTTGTATTTTGTTTTATTCCAAAAACGGACAGAACTTTCCGGTAGACCTAATATTATTCCAGCAAACACACTTTTATGACTATATTATAACAAGTAATATTACAGGATTGTAACATGTAATACACTAATTTCTTGTAATTTCCCACTCAAGGAAGCAACAATATTATATAGCAGTTATACATTTAATTGTAACAGTTATATAATGTTATATTATTGATACATTAAGAACATAACTGTAATAAAATTAAGATATAACATGTTATTGCTACTGATTTGATATTTAATATTTATTTGATATTAAATATTTTATATAATTTTGTTATATGAATGTTACATCATAATTTTTAAATATTTTGAATATACATTTAACCCATACAGCACAAGAAGGTGCAGAAACATTACATAGATATGTATTTATAATATAATAATATATATATAGATATTTTTCATCGAGCAGTCAGATAAAATGAATATATTTATTATATTTCTGAATTATAAAAAGCAACCCTTTTATTTCTTTGATTTCTATTGAACAATATCTATTTGTACATCCGTTTTAAAAAAAAATTGCTATAATTAAAATCAAAATATATTTCTATACGCTTGTGTTATGCTATGAATTGTTTGACTAATCCATCTTGTATCTTGATTATATATCAAAAGCGAAAGATATAAAAAGAAATCCAGTGTATTCAAATGCATTTGTCAAAGGATTGTCATCATATAGTTATTTGTCATGCATCATATGCAATTACAGGTATAAGTAACATTGGTGAAACGCAGTCTGCGATTAAGTCTTATAAATTTCTATTTATATTTTATTTCTATTTCTATCTATTTTTTTAATAATTTATAAATTTTTATAATAAATTTATAAATACATTTATTTTTCAATGGAACCAGAAAAATTTTTTTAAGCTGTTAAGATTTTGACAAAGTCTGCGACAACATGTCTATTGCAAATCAACATATTGTAACCAATCCTTATATCGATACTAAAAAGAACAAAATAATCAATAATATCTGTTTTAATATAAATTTCTTCTGTCGAATATATATACCAAATAGCATTTCGACAGATGGAAAAATACAATGTAACAGATCTATTATATTCATTAACGATATTGAAACATATTTCATTTATTTCAAGCAATGCATTCGCGTCAAAACAAGAATTAACTACAATATGTTGATTTGCAATAAACATCCCAGGTAGCAATATGTCGTCATTATAACGTCATTTTAAGGTCATTTCTCGACATATAACGTCAGTCGACTAAATAATGACGTAACACAGACGTGATATTTTTGACGACATATTATCGTCACAGAAATAACGTCATTTAATCGTATTTTTAAGGTTATTTACTGATCAATTAACTAATGTTGTTAAAATACGTCAATATTAAAATTATCGTATTTATATAAGAAAAATAATAAATATTTTATGATACTTATAAAGTTTACATGACTTTCTGTTCAAAACCCTTGAAAATACGGTATTATTATATTACAAAACTATGAAATATTGTTTAATATTAATAATTGAATTTGATGTGCATATTTATCTATATCAAAAATTATTATTTATTTAATATTTCATGAAAAATGTTACTGCACGCAACATTTCAAAACTTTACAAAAAGATAGTTCATACTTCAGCCGCTAGTTCGTTTATTTACCGCTATGCGACGCGCGATGCGCATTATCTCGCATATGAGTTTCAGTCATGAAAATTATATAAAGCTTCGAGCAACTGGCAGGAGATTAAAAATGTATTTATTTCTATCAATTTAATTTCTGATGCAATCCCAATATAGGGAATTCAGATATTAGACAGATAATTTTAAAAGTCGGTCAGATAAATGTCCGATAAAGTTAAAATCATCCGTTTATATACATATACATATTTATTACATTTGTAATTCCATTAATATATTCTCTAATAATTCTATGTTTATTATTCTATTTGATAAAAAGTTAAAAATCCAATGGATTTGTACAATTGAAAGAACGGTCAATTTTGAGAAGTAGCCAAAGTTCATCAATTTTATACGTCATCTTATATTAGAGAAATGTCGTCATTTTATCGTCGTCATAGATAATGACGTCAACGGTCTGTAACTTAGGACCGTCATTCTAACGTCATTTTTACGTCGTTTCAAAAGTGAATTTGACGTAACCAGTGACTAAAAAATGACGTTATAATGACGACACCTTGCTACCTGGAATAATGCCACAAGCTTAGTCAAAATCTTATCAACAGCTTGAAAAATTTTTCTACTTCCACTGAAAAATAAATGTATATTTATAAATTATTCATAAGACATGCATTAACTTTACACAGACACACACACACAGACTGCATTTCACCAATGTTATTTATACTTATCTGCAGTTACATCCCTAACAGCACATGATATCATTCGAATATTCTGTTCTGATACTGTGAATATACTTAATATATGTAATATACTGAGAACATCCCTATAACATTTCTTGTAGAATATTATTTCTCGTATATTCTCAGGATATACCTATAATATCTTTTACAGTATATTATTTCTCGTACATTTTCTTGTATATTCTCAGAATATACTTAAAATATCTCTTACAGTATATTATTTCTTGTATATTCTCGTATATTCTCAGAATATACTTTTGAGTTACGCAGAATTTCATAGTGAGATATCAGAAGCGTCTGGTGAGCGTCCAGATAGCGCTGGCATCGCGGTAGCGCGTGGTCGCCTAGAGTGTATGTGAATATATAATCCTTGTGTCTTGTGAAAAGAGATCGTTTGGTCGAGCTTTTAGTGCTCAGGGTCTGTTGACAGTGTTGACCGTTTTGTGTTTTTGGATTAATCCATTAAACTCTGCAGTGGATTCGCGAGAACAAGTAACATTTTCGGTAGCAAAATACATATTCCATTGTGAGACAAAGGTCTGCTTGGCCATGTCGGCCGCATTCCTTCTCGGTGTGCTCTTTCTATTTTTTTTCAACAAGATCTTGGCTGACGCAATAACCGTATAACGCAATAACCGTTCGTCATTCCTGATCTTCCTTTGAGGAAAGTTTTACCGAATAACGGATATTTTACATTCACTTCTTCACGCTCGACGATTACATCATTTTAATCAGAGGTAATCCTTTTTCTTTTTTACATTATTATATTCTATTATTTATACATATTAGATATTTCTATATATTAGGTTGTAATAAGTAAAATGTCGTACTATATATATATCATATATATAAAAATACGACATTACTTATATACAACTATATAAATCTTGATGCTCAATCCTTTAGAAGTATATTCTTATGTGATATTCTTGTTATGTTACAGTGTTACCACATAGATTATTAATAATATAAAAGGCGGTCTACATATATATAATTAAAGATCTGCAACGAGTCAAGAGAATCAAGGACAATTTGATCTTGCAGCGAATTGAAACTAAAAGATTTAATAAATCAGGTAAGTTTTATATAATTTTTAAATTTTTAATTTTGTAGTAAAATTAATTAAGCCATTTTTAATTGCAATTGGCTTTTACAATGATTTGGAGCTGACTTATTCAAGGTCTCTGCACAATCGAAAATATAAGGAGCAAAGAACAAATATTAGAGACAAGGAACTGAATTGACTTTTATTAAAGTAACTTTCTTTTTTTTTAACAGCGTCACCAGATAGTGATTTATAGCGTTCTTCAACCTGTCTTTCCAGGTTATGTGACACAATATGTCTTGCGAGTAACTTTCTTTTCAATTTTCCATTTACGTGATGTGTATAACTTATACACATCACTGTGTATAAATTATACACATCACGTAAATGGAAAATTGAAAAGAAAGTTACTCGCAATATAGTGAAATCTATCACTTATATTTTTTATTGTACGGTAAACTGTTCTATATTCTTTATTCCTCATTTTTAATCGCTAATGTCTGTTATTCCTGTTCTTTATATTTTTGATTGTGCGGAGGCCTTTAAGTTTACTGACATTTTATATTGAAGAAATATTATATTATATTATATTATATTATATTATTATATTGTATCTGATATATTTTATATTATTTAATGTATTGTTACATCATAGACATATTTGTTTTAATTTATTCGGAAATAATGAAGTAATGAAAATATGTTACTTTTCCAGGTGTTATACGAAAATCACATGGTGATGTGACTGACGAGCAGATAGCAATGCCAATCAAGATATGGCTAGCCCATGCTAAGGAACGTAAGGAAAGAGAGCACAAAAACATTCATCAAGAATGAGTGAGCTTTTCATACTCCGCGTTTATTTTTAAAGTATATTTTTAAAATTTATTTGTTTTTATTTTTATAAGTAAAGTTTATTTTTAAGACATTCTAAATTTATTTAGAATTAAAAGTCTCTTATTAAGTCATAAAACTTCCACAGACAATAATAAGGTTATTATAATTTCAAGATATTATATTCCAAAGATTATATTCCAAATATAAATGTATTAAAAAGATAAGAAGTATTATATATTATATATCATATAAAAATAATGTATAAGTAATAAATATTATATATTATCATATATATTTTTATGAAACATATATATTTGTTATATATGAATAAAAATATATATTTGTTAAAACATAAATAATTAAGAGTACAAATTAATATAACTTAACCTAACTTAATCCAACTCTTAATACTATATACTGGCGACATTCTATGGATATACCAGAGAATATTCATAGTATGTACTACTATATACTAATAATATACTGCCGACATTCTATGGATATACCATAAGATATTCTCAGTATATACTATAAACTAAAATAGGAGGACATTAGAGCATTCTTAGTACGTACTCAGTATGTCATAGTACGTATTTCGAATGTTCTGAGAATATACGCAATATACTTTTGCGATATCCTCCGAACATTCTCAGAATCTACATGTGCTGTTAGGGATATGATGTATGACGAATAACTATATGATGATACTTCTTTGACAAATGCACTCAAATATAGATTCTTGTGTGTGTATGTCTATATTACTGTTCGCAGTTATCCATATTGGTTTTTGACGAGTATTTGACGTTAAATTTTCCAGAGTGCAACATTATATAGCGTAGCACTCTTTCATTTATAAAAAAGTAAAGCTGCAAAATTCTTCCTGATACTTCTGGATAGTTGAATCTACAGAATACATACACACATATATCTTATAGTAAATATATTATAGAATACACACATCTCTTTCTTATAAACATATGTATTGCGATGTTTTGTTCTGTTTTTACACGTAGCTTAAATTACTTTTGTAATGTTTTATTTTTCTCTAATATAAATAAGATATATCTGATCCAACTATCCACAAGTATTACAAAGAATTTTGCAGCTTCACTTTTTTATAAATGAAAATGTACGAACACTGCACTCTGGCATTTTGCAAACTTCGCCTATACCTGTCAAAAGCAAGTATGGATGCAAGCATTAATTCTAACATCACGAAGCGCCGTTAGCGCAATCTTTCGTCAAAGACGCGAAACGTACAAGAATACATTGCCATTATTGCATGTGTGTTGTGTACGTGTATATATACGTGCAGCATAATACCACTATATTTGTTGGAGAAAGGATGTCGCCCTAATATCACAGTTGGTAACGCAACTGTTACTAGCGCTAGGGGAACGGCACTAAACCAATAGCGCCCTCTGAGAGTCGCGTGAGTTGGATGCCCTGAAAGGAAACGAGGAGTACCGTGTTTCTTCTTCTTGCAAGGACTCTCCTAGCGAATGCACGTGTGCAATAATAGTTCAGATATAAGAGCGGATTGTAAAGGAGTTGAGAAGGCAATAAAATTGTATCAGCCTTGCCCTCAGTATTAAAGATATATATGTACATAAAAGCGAGTCATTATTATTACAAACATTGGTCCTTCGAGCCGGATATATCTCAAATTCGGCAAGGGCAAGGCAGCCATAACTACAAAGACATAATATATAGCAACGCAGTATTGAGGTAAGTCTCCAACTTCCTTCAATCATCCTCTTATTCCCGACGGCAGTATCATTCGTAATGTCAGCTCAGATATTAAAGGCCCTTAAAGGCAAACGGACGACAGTAAAGGCACAGTGCACACGCACGCGAAACGCGATAGATGCGATAAATCCGCAAACGGTAGATATTACATACGTGAAACAACGAAAAGAAAAATTTGTTGAATATTGGAATCTATTCAATGAGATTCAAGGGCAAATCGACGAGCTTTTAGTTGCTTTTAACTGCTGTAGATTTGGAAAATGTAGAAGAGCTTAGAACCGAACAAGAAACAGAATACGTAAACTTGGAAGAAAATTATTTTTGTATTGCCGGTAAAATAGAACGCTTATTATCACCCGATTACGAGCCGGTCGACGGAAACGAAGCGCGAGCAAAGCGCAATGGCGAGCAAGCACCAATTGCTGAAGGCTCTGTACGCGATATTAGTCAAATTCATTTACCGAAAATTGTCATACCAAAATTTAACGGAAATTATGAAGACTGCTATCCGTTTTACAATACTTTCGAGTCCATAATACATGCAAATACGAGATTAACAAATATCCAACGGTTTCACTATTTGATTTCATCTCTCGAGGGCGATGCCGCACACATTATTAAATCACTAGAAATCACTCCCGATAACTATGTTGAGGCATTAGATTTATTAAAATAGCGGTATGACGATAAGCGTGTAATAGCGCAAGAGCACATAAAGGCATTATACGATCTACCTACGGTAACAAAGGGCAATCACACAGCGTTACGAAAATTACTTGATGACGTGTTGCGACATTTGCGCTCTTTAAAGAGTTTAGGCCGACTGAGCATTGGGACGATCTTGTCGTTCATTTAGTTGTTACGAAACTGGATTCAAGCCTTGTTAGCGAATGGGAAGATCATATTCCAACGGACGAGATTCCAACTTTAAAGCAAATCACTGACTTTCTTGCTCACAAATGTAAAGCAATGTCAGTCTTAGCAAAAAAGGTATCCAGTGATACATCTGCGCCCAATCCACGCAAGAATAATAAATTCGCTAACGTTCATTTAACCACGTCTATTATTTGCTGCGCTCATTGCAAAGGAAGGCATCATATATTTCAATGTTCTAGTTTTTTTAAATTGTCGAGTGCGGATGGAAATAAGGAAGCGAGAATTAAAGGACTATGCCTTAATTGTCTGCGTTCCACCTCTCATCAAGCCAAGGATTGCAAGTCGTCAACATGTCAAACATGCAACTTCTTCATGTGCAGGAAAGACTCCAAAGGGATACCGAATCCACAAGTCAATCCCTCCAATCAAACAACACTAACACAGTAACTTTGAATCATCACATCACTCAAGATAAGTATTATCAGGTCATATTGTCAACTGCCGTTGTCAATGCTATTGACCAGAGCGGCAATTCACATACATGTAGAGTACTGCTAGACTCGGGGCCTCAATCTAGTTTCATCATAGAGAAATTAGCAAGCAATTTAAATCTCACATCAAGGCAAATCAATATAGCTATAACAGGACTAAATAATTCACAGACGCATTCTTGTCATGTAGTTAATGTACGCATAAAGTCGCTTCATACGTCATTCTCACAAGAAGTCGAATGTTACATACTAAACGCAATTACGGAAAACTTACCTCGAACTCGCATAAATATCAAAGATTTCAAAATTCCAAATAACATAACATTGGCCGATCCTCAGTTTCATATACTAAACGAAATAGATATGCTCATGGGTGCTGAATTGTTCTGGCAGTTATTATGTGTGGGGCAGATACAGAAACATAAAAATCAGCCCATCTTCCAGAAGACACAACTAGGATGAATCGTCAGCGGTAAAGCACATGAGAATACACCCGCGAAATCTAAAATATGTAGTCTATCAATTAATCAACAAATTAATCAGACTCTCACCAAATTCTGGGAAATTGAATACATTATCAACAAGACCCCATTTAATCCCGAAGAAGAAGCTTACATGAATCACTTCACAAAGAATACAACAAGAAGTAAAGATGGGTGGTTTATAGTGCAAATGCCATTCAAAGAGGCAAAATTACAACAGCTTGGTGAATCTCGCAGCATAGCATTGAGCAGATTCCTGTCCATGGAACGTAAATTGAAAAAACAGCTAACCTTAAAGGAACAACACGTGCAATTCATGACGGAATATTCAAATTTAGGACATATGGTACGCATAACAGAGGAAGAAGCAGTGAAATGTACCCCGCGTTATTACATACCGCATCACGCAGTAGTAAAGAGTAATAGCCTAACAACAAGGTTACGCGTAGTATTTGATGCTTCCTGTAAAACTAGCACCGGAATATCATTGAACGACTGTCTTATGGTGGATCAACTATACAAGATCTCTTTTCAATTCTATTGCGATTCCGTACATTTCATCTTTTTTGGCAATAAGGACAATAATAGAACTGGCAAATCTAAATGCATCAAATTATCCAATAGGATCAACCACAATCATTAACGACTTCTACGTTGATGACCTATTATCTGGAGCCGACACTGAACTTGAGATAAAGCAACTTCGAGATGAAACTATCAAGATATTAGAACAAGGAGGACTTCAGCTTAGAAAATGGGCATCCAATTTTCCTGGCGCATTAAAGGGCATAGCGCACACCAACTCTAGCGAGCCGAGTTCATTTCATCAACAAAGGTGAAGAAGTATTCACATTAGGAATGCAATGGAATATATGCAAATGATGAATTCCAGTATGATATCAACACTGGACCAAAAGAGTTGATATCATACTGGACCAAAAGAGCTATGTTGTCGGCATCATCTAAAATATTTGATCCCTTAGATCTGCTAGGGCCTATAACGCTCACCGCCAAGGTGTTGATTCAAAGAGTCTGTCAATTAAATTTAGCATGGGACGAAACGGTTTCTATGGACATACACACTACATGGTCACAGTACGAATCTCAGTTAAACATGATTCGCAGTTTTAGAATACTGAGGTACGTGGCATGCAAGGATGCTTCCAAAACACAGCTACATGGTTTTTCGGACGCGAGTGAGAAAGCGTATAGAGCTTGCGTGTACCTTAGAGTTACTTCTCCTCAAGGTCAAAATTTAGTACGACTGCTATGCTCGAAATCTCGCGTCGTCCCATTGAAAACAATTAGCCTACCACGACTAGAATTATGTGGAGCTCTGCTACTAGCGCAATTAATGAATAAGGTCTTGCAAGCATTACGTTTTAAATCAGAAAGTGTACATTATTGGACGGACTCAACCATAATACTACACTGGATAAAGGCAACGGACAGAAAGTGGAATACATCCGGCTCGAAAGATCAATGTTTGTAATAATGATGACTCGCTTTTATGTATATATATATATATATATATATATCTTTAATACTGAGGGCAAGATTGATACAATTTTATTGCCTTCTCAACTCTTTACAATCCTTTATATCTGAACTATTATTGCACACGTGCGTTTTCTAGGAGAGTCCTTGCAAGAAGAAGGAACACGGTACTCCTCGTTTCCTTTCAGGGCATCCAACTCTCGAGAGTGATTTGTCTCATTATTCTGAACATAAAAGTATTGGTAAGATTATCGAAAACTAAATATTTTACGAGATATTTTAATTTTTATATCAAAATATGTCAGATTAAAATATAAAATAACTCAAAAAGTACTTAATGAAGAAATACTTTATTATAGTGTTTTGAAAAAACATTCTAGATAAAAACTCTCGAGATAAGCTACAAGAATATGCAATAAAAAGTAGGCGGTTCCATTTAAAAAATTGAAGGTGACCTTCACGTGACCTTCAAGCAACTATTCAAGGTCAAATTAATGACACCACACTTATGTCCCCCTCGAAATCATACAACTTTTGTCTGAAACATTTTTTTCTAAAATGCATTGTTTACGAGATATTCCACCTGTTACGTTTGAAATTTAACACCCTGTATATAATCTTACCGAGATAATGTAAGTTAATTATAATATCGTGTTCTCCAGAATTTGTTTGCATTAAAAAATGTAACGACAACCGAAAAAAAATTTGACAAAAATTAAAGTACAAGAATTTATATAATTTATGTAACCATAAAAAGACAATATTAATAATATTTATATTCTTGAAATACAAACGTTATTGAAATTTTAATTATAACAAATTCTTGAAAAGAAATGTCTGTGTTAAGGTAAAGTCATTTACTTAGAGAAGTTAAGTAACTTATCGTAAGAAAACCAAATCGTTAAACAAAATTGTTTCAACAATCGAAAAGAGCTATACTTTCATGTATTATTTGTTAAAAGAAACGGTTACAAATTCTTATTAACCCTCATTAAACTATTCTGCGTCACTTTGGGCTATCGCACACAAATTGATATAGCTGCATATACATAGCAGACCGTCTGGATCAACGAGCATCAAGCATTAAGCTACCATATTGATTTATATAACATGTTTATTGATTCACATGGTCTTATTAATGTCTATTTGATGCAGCGATATCAATTAGTGTGCGATAGTTCTTTCTCTTTGATATAAGAATCATGTTTGATAACCAGGAAGTCTTCAAAATCAAGAAAAACAGATTTTTTTTTAAATGTAACTACACTGTATTTAACACATTATCAATCAAGCGAAGTATAAAAATGAAGATCAAGTCGATATGATTAAGCAAACAAAAATTTTCACGGCAATTTTAATTATTTGTACATATATTATTTATCATTAAAAGTATTGGAAGTAGCCGCGTTTTTAGGCCTAGCGATGCTTACCTAATTCTTGTTGTATGTTATATTTTATCAAGGATATTCCAGTATCCGAGAACAACGATTATCACATTTTACAAAACCTAGAATCGGA
>JAXRKO010000410.1:0-46696 GCA_037039905.1 Formica aserva
TGTGATCGATATGACTGAGGTCAACTTCAAGTGAACCGAGGTCTCAAATGAGGTTGCTTGTAGCAACCCAACCACACAGCGGCTACTCAAGTCCAACTTTCAATTTACTTACGCTGTGTCAAGCCTTGCTCGCGGATCTCAGTGGCATAGTGGTGATGGCGTAAGCCGGAGCAACTACACTCTGAGTTCTACACCAACTCAGGCTATCTCCAACTGATGAGCCCTAACAAGGGCGAAACCGCGGTCTTGGAGTGCCGGATTTGGGATGAGCAAATCTACAATATTACAAATGCTTTTACGGTCCCTGTGATCGATATGACTGAGGTCAACTTCAAGTGAACCGAGGTCTCAAATGAGGTTGCTTGTAGCAACCCAACCACACAGCGGCTACTCAAGTCCAACTTTCAATTTACTTACGCTGTGTCAAGCCTTGCTCGCGGATCTCAGTGGCATAGTGGTGATGGCGTAAGCCGGAGCAACTACACTCTGAGTTCTACACCAACTCAGGCTATCTCCAACTGATGAGCCCTAACAAGGGCGAAACCGCGGTCTTGGAGTGCCGGATTTGGGATGAGCAAATCTACAATATTACAAATGCTTTTACGGTCCCTGTGATCGATATGACTGAGGTCAACTTCAAGTGAACCGAGGTCTCAAATGAGGTTGCTTGTAGCAACCCAACCACACAGCGGCTACTCAAGTCCAACTTTCAATTTACTTACGCTGTGTCAAGCCTTGCTCGCGGATCTCAGTGGCATAGTGGTGATGGCGTAAGCCGGAGCAACTACACTCTGAGTTCTACACCAACTCAGGCTATCTCCAACTGATGAGCCCTAACAAGGGCGAAACCGCGGTCTTGGAGTGCCGGATTTGGGATGAGCAAATCTACAATATTACAAATGCTTTTACGGTCCCTGTGATCGATATGACTGAGGTCAACTTCAAGTGAACCGAGGTCTCAAATGAGGTTGCTTGTAGCAACCCAACCACACAGCGGCTACTCAAGTCCAACTTTCAATTTACTTACGCTGTGTCAAGCCTTGCTCGCGGATCTCAGTGGCATAGTGGTGATGGCGTAAGCCGGAGCAACTACACTCTGAGTTCTACACCAACTCAGGCTATCTCCAACTGATGAGCCCTAACAAGGGCGAAACCGCGGTCTTGGAGTGCCGGATTTGGGATGAGCAAATCTACAATATTACAAATGCTTTTACGGTCCCTGTGATCGATATGACTGAGGTCAACTTCAAGTGAACCGAGGTCTCAAATGAGGTTGCTTGTAGCAACCCAACCACACAGCGGCTACTCAAGTCCAACTTTCAATTTACTTACGCTGTGTCAAGCCTTGCTCGCGGATCTCAGTGGCATAGTGGTGATGGCGTAAGCCGGAGCAACTACACTCTGAGTTCTACACCAACTCAGGCTATCTCCAACTGATGAGCCCTAACAAGGGCGAAACCGCGGTCTTGGAGTGCCGGATTTGGGATGAGCAAATCTACAATATTACAAATGCTTTTACGGTCCCTGTGATCGATATGACTGAGGTCAACTTCAAGTGAACCGAGGTCTCAAATGAGGTTGCTTGTAGCAACCCAACCACACAGCGGCTACTCAAGTCCAACTTTCAATTTACTTACGCTGTGTCAAGCCTTGCTCGCGGATCTCAGTGGCATAGTGGTGATGGCGTAAGCCGGAGCAACTACACTCTGAGTTCTACACCAACTCAGGCTATCTCCAACTGATGAGCCCTAACAAGGGCGAAACCGCGGTCTTGGAGTGCCGGATTTGGGATGAGCAAATCTACAATATTACAAATGCTTTTACGGTCCCTGTGATCGATATGACTGAGGTCAACTTCAAGTGAACCGAGGTCTCAAATGAGGTTGCTTGTAGCAACCCAACCACACAGCGGCTACTCAAGTCCAACTTTCAATTTACTTACGCTGTGTCAAGCCTTGCTCGCGGATCTCAGTGGCATAGTGGTGATGGCGTAAGCCGGAGCAACTACACTCTGAGTTCTACACCAACTCAGGCTATCTCCAACTGATGAGCCCTAACAAGGGCGAAACCGCGGTCTTGGAGTGCCGGATTTGGGATGAGCAAATCTACAATATTACAAATGCTTTTACGGTCCCTGTGATCGATATGACTGAGGTCAACTTCAAGTGAACCGAGGTCTCAAATGAGGTTGCTTGTAGCAACCCAACCACACAGCGGCTACTCAAGTCCAACTTTCAATTTACTTACGCTGTGTCAAGCCTTGCTCGCGGATCTCAGTGGCATAGTGGTGATGGCGTAAGCCGGAGCAACTACACTCTGAGTTCTACACCAACTCAGGCTATCTCCAACTGATGAGCCCTAACAAGGGCGAAACCGCGGTCTTGGAGTGCCGGATTTGGGATGAGCAAATCTACAATATTACAAATGCTTTTACGGTCCCTGTGATCGATATGACTGAGGTCAACTTCAAGTGAACCGAGGTCTCAAATGAGGTTGCTTGTAGCAACCCAACCACACAGCGGCTACTCAAGTCCAACTTTCAATTTACTTACGCTGTGTCAAGCCTTGCTCGCGGATCTCAGTGGCATAGTGGTGATGGCGTAAGCCGGAGCAACTACACTCTGAGTTCTACACCAACTCAGGCTATCTCCAACTGATGAGCCCTAACAAGGGCGAAACCGCGGTCTTGGAGTGCCGGATTTGGGATGAGCAAATCTACAATATTACAAATGCTTTTACGGTCCCTGTGATCGATATGACTGAGGTCAACTTCAAGTGAACCGAGGTCTCAAATGAGGTTGCTTGTAGCAACCCAACCACACAGCGGCTACTCAAGTCCAACTTTCAATTTACTTACGCTGTGTCAAGCCTTGCTCGCGGATCTCAGTGGCATAGTGGTGATGGCGTAAGCCGGAGCAACTACACTCTGAGTTCTACACCAACTCAGGCTATCTCCAACTGATGAGCCCTAACAAGGGCGAAACCGCGGTCTTGGAGTGCCGGATTTGGGATGAGCAAATCTACAATATTACAAATGCTTTTACGGTCCCTGTGATCGATATGACTGAGGTCAACTTCAAGTGAACCGAGGTCTCAAATGAGGTTGCTTGTAGCAACCCAACCACACAGCGGCTACTCAAGTCCAACTTTCAATTTACTTACGCTGTGTCAAGCCTTGCTCGCGGATCTCAGTGGCATAGTGGTGATGGCGTAAGCCGGAGCAACTACACTCTGAGTTCTACACCAACTCAGGCTATCTCCAACTGATGAGCCCTAACAAGGGCGAAACCGCGGTCTTGGAGTGCCGGATTTGGGATGAGCAAATCTACAATATTACAAATGCTTTTACGGTCCCTGTGATCGATATGACTGAGGTCAACTTCAAGTGAACCGAGGTCTCAAATGAGGTTGCTTGTAGCAACCCAACCACACAGCGGCTACTCAAGTCCAACTTTCAATTTACTTACGCTGTGTCAAGCCTTGCTCGCGGATCTCAGTGGCATAGTGGTGATGGCGTAAGCCGGAGCAACTACACTCTGAGTTCTACACCAACTCAGGCTATCTCCAACTGATGAGCCCTAACAAGGGCGAAACCGCGGTCTTGGAGTGCCGGATTTGGGATGAGCAAATCTACAATATTACAAATGCTTTTACGGTCCCTGTGATCGATATGACTGAGGTCAACTTCAAGTGAACCGAGGTCTCAAATGAGGTTGCTTGTAGCAACCCAACCACACAGCGGCTACTCAAGTCCAACTTTCAATTTACTTACGCTGTGTCAAGCCTTGCTCGCGGATCTCAGTGGCATAGTGGTGATGGCGTAAGCCGGAGCAACTACACTCTGAGTTCTACACCAACTCAGGCTATCTCCAACTGATGAGCCCTAACAAGGGCGAAACCGCGGTCTTGGAGTGCCGGATTTGGGATGAGCAAATCTACAATATTACAAATGCTTTTACGGTCCCTGTGATCGATATGACTGAGGTCAACTTCAAGTGAACCGAGGTCTCAAATGAGGTTGCTTGTAGCAACCCAACCACACAGCGGCTACTCAAGTCCAACTTTCAATTTACTTACGCTGTGTCAAGCCTTGCTCGCGGATCTCAGTGGCATAGTGGTGATGGCGTAAGCCGGAGCAACTACACTCTGAGTTCTACACCAACTCAGGCTATCTCCAACTGATGAGCCCTAACAAGGGCGAAACCGCGGTCTTGGAGTGCCGGATTTGGGATGAGCAAATCTACAATATTACAAATGCTTTTACGGTCCCTGTGATCGATATGACTGAGGTCAACTTCAAGTGAACCGAGGTCTCAAATGAGGTTGCTTGTAGCAACCCAACCACACAGCGGCTACTCAAGTCCAACTTTCAATTTACTTACGCTGTGTCAAGCCTTGCTCGCGGATCTCAGTGGCATAGTGGTGATGGCGTAAGCCGGAGCAACTACACTCTGAGTTCTACACCAACTCAGGCTATCTCCAACTGATGAGCCCTAACAAGGGCGAAACCGCGGTCTTGGAGTGCCGGATTTGGGATGAGCAAATCTACAATATTACAAATGCTTTTACGGTCCCTGTGATCGATATGACTGAGGTCAACTTCAAGTGAACCGAGGTCTCAAATGAGGTTGCTTGTAGCAACCCAACCACACAGCGGCTACTCAAGTCCAACTTTCAATTTACTTACGCTGTGTCAAGCCTTGCTCGCGGATCTCAGTGGCATAGTGGTGATGGCGTAAGCCGGAGCAACTACACTCTGAGTTCTACACCAACTCAGGCTATCTCCAACTGATGAGCCCTAACAAGGGCGAAACCGCGGTCTTGGAGTGCCGGATTTGGGATGAGCAAATCTACAATATTACAAATGCTTTTACGGTCCCTGTGATCGATATGACTGAGGTCAACTTCAAGTGAACCGAGGTCTCAAATGAGGTTGCTTGTAGCAACCCAACCACACAGCGGCTACTCAAGTCCAACTTTCAATTTACTTACGCTGTGTCAAGCCTTGCTCGCGGATCTCAGTGGCATAGTGGTGATGGCGTAAGCCGGAGCAACTACACTCTGAGTTCTACACCAACTCAGGCTATCTCCAACTGATGAGCCCTAACAAGGGCGAAACCGCGGTCTTGGAGTGCCGGATTTGGGATGAGCAAATCTACAATATTACAAATGCTTTTACGGTCCCTGTGATCGATATGACTGAGGTCAACTTCAAGTGAACCGAGGTCTCAAATGAGGTTGCTTGTAGCAACCCAACCACACAGCGGCTACTCAAGTCCAACTTTCAATTTACTTACGCTGTGTCAAGCCTTGCTCGCGGATCTCAGTGGCATAGTGGTGATGGCGTAAGCCGGAGCAACTACACTCTGAGTTCTACACCAACTCAGGCTATCTCCAACTGATGAGCCCTAACAAGGGCGAAACCGCGGTCTTGGAGTGCCGGATTTGGGATGAGCAAATCTACAATATTACAAATGCTTTTACGGTCCCTGTGATCGATATGACTGAGGTCAACTTCAAGTGAACCGAGGTCTCAAATGAGGTTGCTTGTAGCAACCCAACCACACAGCGGCTACTCAAGTCCAACTTTCAATTTACTTACGCTGTGTCAAGCCTTGCTCGCGGATCTCAGTGGCATAGTGGTGATGGCGTAAGCCGGAGCAACTACACTCTGAGTTCTACACCAACTCAGGCTATCTCCAACTGATGAGCCCTAACAAGGGCGAAACCGCGGTCTTGGAGTGCCGGATTTGGGATGAGCAAATCTACAATATTACAAATGCTTTTACGGTCCCTGTGATCGATATGACTGAGGTCAACTTCAAGTGAACCGAGGTCTCAAATGAGGTTGCTTGTAGCAACCCAACCACACAGCGGCTACTCAAGTCCAACTTTCAATTTACTTACGCTGTGTCAAGCCTTGCTCGCGGATCTCAGTGGCATAGTGGTGATGGCGTAAGCCGGAGCAACTACACTCTGAGTTCTACACCAACTCAGGCTATCTCCAACTGATGAGCCCTAACAAGGGCGAAACCGCGGTCTTGGAGTGCCGGATTTGGGATGAGCAAATCTACAATATTACAAATGCTTTTACGGTCCCTGTGATCGATATGACTGAGGTCAACTTCAAGTGAACCGAGGTCTCAAATGAGGTTGCTTGTAGCAACCCAACCACACAGCGGCTACTCAAGTCCAACTTTCAATTTACTTACGCTGTGTCAAGCCTTGCTCGCGGATCTCAGTGGCATAGTGGTGATGGCGTAAGCCGGAGCAACTACACTCTGAGTTCTACACCAACTCAGGCTATCTCCAACTGATGAGCCCTAACAAGGGCGAAACCGCGGTCTTGGAGTGCCGGATTTGGGATGAGCAAATCTACAATATTACAAATGCTTTTACGGTCCCTGTGATCGATATGACTGAGGTCAACTTCAAGTGAACCGAGGTCTCAAATGAGGTTGCTTGTAGCAACCCAACCACACAGCGGCTACTCAAGTCCAACTTTCAATTTACTTACGCTGTGTCAAGCCTTGCTCGCGGATCTCAGTGGCATAGTGGTGATGGCGTAAGCCGGAGCAACTACACTCTGAGTTCTACACCAACTCAGGCTATCTCCAACTGATGAGCCCTAACAAGGGCGAAACCGCGGTCTTGGAGTGCCGGATTTGGGATGAGCAAATCTACAATATTACAAATGCTTTTACGGTCCCTGTGATCGATATGACTGAGGTCAACTTCAAGTGAACCGAGGTCTCAAATGAGGTTGCTTGTAGCAACCCAACCACACAGCGGCTACTCAAGTCCAACTTTCAATTTACTTACGCTGTGTCAAGCCTTGCTCGCGGATCTCAGTGGCATAGTGGTGATGGCGTAAGCCGGAGCAACTACACTCTGAGTTCTACACCAACTCAGGCTATCTCCAACTGATGAGCCCTAACAAGGGCGAAACCGCGGTCTTGGAGTGCCGGATTTGGGATGAGCAAATCTACAATATTACAAATGCTTTTACGGTCCCTGTGATCGATATGACTGAGGTCAACTTCAAGTGAACCGAGGTCTCAAATGAGGTTGCTTGTAGCAACCCAACCACACAGCGGCTACTCAAGTCCAACTTTCAATTTACTTACGCTGTGTCAAGCCTTGCTCGCGGATCTCAGTGGCATAGTGGTGATGGCGTAAGCCGGAGCAACTACACTCTGAGTTCTACACCAACTCAGGCTATCTCCAACTGATGAGCCCTAACAAGGGCGAAACCGCGGTCTTGGAGTGCCGGATTTGGGATGAGCAAATCTACAATATTACAAATGCTTTTACGGTCCCTGTGATCGATATGACTGAGGTCAACTTCAAGTGAACCGAGGTCTCAAATGAGGTTGCTTGTAGCAACCCAACCACACAGCGGCTACTCAAGTCCAACTTTCAATTTACTTACGCTGTGTCAAGCCTTGCTCGCGGATCTCAGTGGCATAGTGGTGATGGCGTAAGCCGGAGCAACTACACTCTGAGTTCTACACCAACTCAGGCTATCTCCAACTGATGAGCCCTAACAAGGGCGAAACCGCGGTCTTGGAGTGCCGGATTTGGGATGAGCAAATCTACAATATTACAAATGCTTTTACGGTCCCTGTGATCGATATGACTGAGGTCAACTTCAAGTGAACCGAGGTCTCAAATGAGGTTGCTTGTAGCAACCCAACCACACAGCGGCTACTCAAGTCCAACTTTCAATTTACTTACGCTGTGTCAAGCCTTGCTCGCGGATCTCAGTGGCATAGTGGTGATGGCGTAAGCCGGAGCAACTACACTCTGAGTTCTACACCAACTCAGGCTATCTCCAACTGATGAGCCCTAACAAGGGCGAAACCGCGGTCTTGGAGTGCCGGATTTGGGATGAGCAAATCTACAATATTACAAATGCTTTTACGGTCCCTGTGATCGATATGACTGAGGTCAACTTCAAGTGAACCGAGGTCTCAAATGAGGTTGCTTGTAGCAACCCAACCACACAGCGGCTACTCAAGTCCAACTTTCAATTTACTTACGCTGTGTCAAGCCTTGCTCGCGGATCTCAGTGGCATAGTGGTGATGGCGTAAGCCGGAGCAACTACACTCTGAGTTCTACACCAACTCAGGCTATCTCCAACTGATGAGCCCTAACAAGGGCGAAACCGCGGTCTTGGAGTGCCGGATTTGGGATGAGCAAATCTACAATATTACAAATGCTTTTACGGTCCCTGTGATCGATATGACTGAGGTCAACTTCAAGTGAACCGAGGTCTCAAATGAGGTTGCTTGTAGCAACCCAACCACACAGCGGCTACTCAAGTCCAACTTGCAATTTACTTACGCTGTGTCAAGCCTTGCTCGCGGATCTCAGTGGCATAGTGGTGATGGCGTAAGCCGGAGCAACTACACTCTGAGTTCTACACCAACTCAGGCTATCTCCAACTGATGAGCCCTAACAAGGGCGAAACCGCGGTCTTGGAGTGCCGGATTTGGGATGAGCAAATCTACAATATTACAAATGCTTTTACGGTCCCTGTGATCGATATGACTGAGGTCAACTTCAAGTGAACCGAGGTCTCAAATGAGGTTGCTTGTAGCAACCCAACCACACAGCGGCTACTCAAGTCCAACTTTCAATTTACTTACGCTGTGTCAAGCCTTGCTCGCGGATCTCAGTGGCATAGTGGTGATGGCGTAAGCCGGAGCAACTACACTCTGAGTTCTACACCAACTCAGGCTATCTCCAACTGATGAGCCCTAACAAGGGCGAAACCGCGGTCTTGGAGTGCCGGATTTGGGATGAGCAAATCTACAATATTACAAATGCTTTTACGGTCCCTGTGATCGATATGACTGAGGTCAACTTCAAGTGAACCGAGGTCTCAAATGAGGTTGCTTGTAGCAACCCAACCACACAGCGGCTACTCAAGTCCAACTTTCAATTTACTTACGCTGTGTCAAGCCTTGCTCGCGGATCTCAGTGGCATAGTGGTGATGGCGTAAGCCGGAGCAACTACACTCTGAGTTCTACACCAACTCAGGCTATCTCCAACTGATGAGCCCTAACAAGGGCGAAACCGCGGTCTTGGAGTGCCGGATTTGGGATGAGCAAATCTACAATATTACAAATGCTTTTACGGTCCCTGTGATCGATATGACTGAGGTCAACTTCAAGTGAACCGAGGTCTCAAATGAGGTTGCTTGTAGCAACCCAACCACACAGCGGCTACTCAAGTCCAACTTTCAATTTACTTACGCTGTGTCAAGCCTTGCTCGCGGATCTCAGTGGCATAGTGGTGATGGCGTAAGCCGGAGCAACTACACTCTGAGTTCTACACCAACTCAGGCTATCTCCAACTGATGAGCCCTAACAAGGGCGAAACCGCGGTCTTGGAGTGCCGGATTTGGGATGAGCAAATCTACAATATTACAAATGCTTTTACGGTCCCTGTGATCGATATGACTGAGGTCAACTTCAAGTGAACCGAGGTCTCAAATGAGGTTGCTTGTAGCAACCCAACCACACAGCGGCTACTCAAGTCCAACTTTCAATTTACTTACGCTGTGTCAAGCCTTGCTCGCGGATCTCAGTGGCATAGTGGTGATGGCGTAAGCCGGAGCAACTACACTCTGAGTTCTACACCAACTCAGGCTATCTCCAACTGATGAGCCCTAACAAGGGCGAAACCGCGGTCTTGGAGTGCCGGATTTGGGATGAGCAAATCTACAATATTACAAATGCTTTTACGGTCCCTGTGATCGATATGACTGAGGTCAACTTCAAGTGAACCGAGGTCTCAAATGAGGTTGCTTGTAGCAACCCAACCACACAGCGGCTACTCAAGTCCAACTTTCAATTTACTTACGCTGTGTCAAGCCTTGCTCGCGGATCTCAGTGGCATAGTGGTGATGGCGTAAGCCGGAGCAACTACACTCTGAGTTCTACACCAACTCAGGCTATCTCCAACTGATGAGCCCTAACAAGGGCGAAACCGCGGTCTTGGAGTGCCGGATTTGGGATGAGCAAATCTACAATATTACAAATGCTTTTACGGTCCCTGTGATCGATATGACTGAGGTCAACTTCAAGTGAACCGAGGTCTCAAATGAGGTTGCTTGTAGCAACCCAACCACACAGCGGCTACTCAAGTCCAACTTTCAATTTACTTACGCTGTGTCAAGCCTTGCTCGCGGATCTCAGTGGCATAGTGGTGATGGCGTAAGCCGGAGCAACTACACTCTGAGTTCTACACCAACTCAGGCTATCTCCAACTGATGAGCCCTAACAAGGGCGAAACCGCGGTCTTGGAGTGCCGGATTTGGGATGAGCAAATCTACAATATTACAAATGCTTTTACGGTCCCTGTGATCGATATGACTGAGGTCAACTTCAAGTGAACCGAGGTCTCAAATGAGGTTGCTTGTAGCAACCCAACCACACAGCGGCTACTCAAGTCCAACTTTCAATTTACTTACGCTGTGTCAAGCCTTGCTCGCGGATCTCAGTGGCATAGTGGTGATGGCGTAAGCCGGAGCAACTACACTCTGAGTTCTACACCAACTCAGGCTATCTCCAACTGATGAGCCCTAACAAGGGCGAAACCGCGGTCTTGGAGTGCCGGATTTGGGATGAGCAAATCTACAATATTACAAATGCTTTTACGGTCCCTGTGATCGATATGACTGAGGTCAACTTCAAGTGAACCGAGGTCTCAAATGAGGTTGCTTGTAGCAACCCAACCACACAGCGGCTACTCAAGTCCAACTTTCAATTTACTTACGCTGTGTCAAGCCTTGCTCGCGGATCTCAGTGGCATAGTGGTGATGGCGTAAGCCGGAGCAACTACACTCTGAGTTCTACACCAACTCAGGCTATCTCCAACTGATGAGCCCTAACAAGGGCGAAACCGCGGTCTTGGAGTGCCGGATTTGGGATGAGCAAATCTACAATATTACAAATGCTTTTACGGTCCCTGTGATCGATATGACTGAGGTCAACTTCAAGTGAACCGAGGTCTCAAATGAGGTTGCTTGTAGCAACCCAACCACACAGCGGCTACTCAAGTCCAACTTTCAATTTACTTACGCTGTGTCAAGCCTTGCTCGCGGATCTCAGTGGCATAGTGGTGATGGCGTAAGCCGGAGCAACTACACTCTGAGTTCTACACCAACTCAGGCTATCTCCAACTGATGAGCCCTAACAAGGGCGAAACCGCGGTCTTGGAGTGCCGGATTTGGGATGAGCAAATCTACAATATTACAAATGCTTTTACGGTCCCTGTGATCGATATGACTGAGGTCAACTTCAAGTGAACCGAGGTCTCAAATGAGGTTGCTTGTAGCAACCCAACCACACAGCGGCTACTCAAGTCCAACTTTCAATTTACTTACGCTGTGTCAAGCCTTGCTCGCGGATCTCAGTGGCATAGTGGTGATGGCGTAAGCCGGAGCAACTACACTCTGAGTTCTACACCAACTCAGGCTATCTCCAACTGATGAGCCCTAACAAGGGCGAAACCGCGGTCTTGGAGTGCCGGATTTGGGATGAGCAAATCTACAATATTACAAATGCTTTTACGGTCCCTGTGATCGATATGACTGAGGTCAACTTCAAGTGAACCGAGGTCTCAAATGAGGTTGCTTGTAGCAACCCAACCACACAGCGGCTACTCAAGTCCAACTTTCAATTTACTTACGCTGTGTCAAGCCTTGCTCGCGGATCTCAGTGGCATAGTGGTGATGGCGTAAGCCGGAGCAACTACACTCTGAGTTCTACACCAACTCAGGCTATCTCCAACTGATGAGCCCTAACAAGGGCGAAACCGCGGTCTTGGAGTGCCGGATTTGGGATGAGCAAATCTACAATATTACAAATGCTTTTACGGTCCCTGTGATCGATATGACTGAGGTCAACTTCAAGTGAACCGAGGTCTCAAATGAGGTTGCTTGTAGCAACCCAACCACACAGCGGCTACTCAAGTCCAACTTTCAATTTACTTACGCTGTGTCAAGCCTTGCTCGCGGATCTCAGTGGCATAGTGGTGATGGCGTAAGCCGGAGCAACTACACTCTGAGTTCTACACCAACTCAGGCTATCTCCAACTGATGAGCCCTAACAAGGGCGAAACCGCGGTCTTGGAGTGCCGGATTTGGGATGAGCAAATCTACAATATTACAAATGCTTTTACGGTCCCTGTGATCGATATGACTGAGGTCAACTTCAAGTGAACCGAGGTCTCAAATGAGGTTGCTTGTAGCAACCCAACCACACAGCGGCTACTCAAGTCCAACTTTCAATTTACTTACGCTGTGTCAAGCCTTGCTCGCGGATCTCAGTGGCATAGTGGTGATGGCGTAAGCCGGAGCAACTACACTCTGAGTTCTACACCAACTCAGGCTATCTCCAACTGATGAGCCCTAACAAGGGCGAAACCGCGGTCTTGGAGTGCCGGATTTGGGATGAGCAAATCTACAATATTACAAATGCTTTTACGGTCCCTGTGATCGATATGACTGAGGTCAACTTCAAGTGAACCGAGGTCTCAAATGAGGTTGCTTGTAGCAACCCAACCACACAGCGGCTACTCAAGTCCAACTTTCAATTTACTTACGCTGTGTCAAGCCTTGCTCGCGGATCTCAGTGGCATAGTGGTGATGGCGTAAGCCGGAGCAACTACACTCTGAGTTCTACACCAACTCAGGCTATCTCCAACTGATGAGCCCTAACAAGGGCGAAACCGCGGTCTTGGAGTGCCGGATTTGGGATGAGCAAATCTACAATATTACAAATGCTTTTACGGTCCCTGTGATCGATATGACTGAGGTCAACTTCAAGTGAACCGAGGTCTCAAATGAGGTTGCTTGTAGCAACCCAACCACACAGCGGCTACTCAAGTCCAACTTTCAATTTACTTACGCTGTGTCAAGCCTTGCTCGCGGATCTCAGTGGCATAGTGGTGATGGCGTAAGCCGGAGCAACTACACTCTGAGTTCTACACCAACTCAGGCTATCTCCAACTGATGAGCCCTAACAAGGGCGAAACCGCGGTCTTGGAGTGCCGGATTTGGGATGAGCAAATCTACAATATTACAAATGCTTTTACGGTCCCTGTGATCGATATGACTGAGGTCAACTTCAAGTGAACCGAGGTCTCAAATGAGGTTGCTTGTAGCAACCCAACCACACAGCGGCTACTCAAGTCCAACTTTCAATTTACTTACGCTGTGTCAAGCCTTGCTCGCGGATCTCAGTGGCATAGTGGTGATGGCGTAAGCCGGAGCAACTACACTCTGAGTTCTACACCAACTCAGGCTATCTCCAACTGATGAGCCCTAACAAGGGCGAAACCGCGGTCTTGGAGTGCCGGATTTGGGATGAGCAAATCTACAATATTACAAATGCTTTTACGGTCCCTGTGATCGATATGACTGAGGTCAACTTCAAGTGAACCGAGGTCTCAAATGAGGTTGCTTGTAGCAACCCAACCACACAGCGGCTACTCAAGTCCAACTTTCAATTTACTTACGCTGTGTCAAGCCTTGCTCGCGGATCTCAGTGGCATAGTGGTGATGGCGTAAGCCGGAGCAACTACACTCTGAGTTCTACACCAACTCAGGCTATCTCCAACTGATGAGCCCTAACAAGGGCGAAACCGCGGTCTTGGAGTGCCGGATTTGGGATGAGCAAATCTACAATATTACAAATGCTTTTACGGTCCCTGTGATCGATATGACTGAGGTCAACTTCAAGTGAACCGAGGTCTCAAATGAGGTTGCTTGTAGCAACCCAACCACACAGCGGCTACTCAAGTCCAACTTTCAATTTACTTACGCTGTGTCAAGCCTTGCTCGCGGATCTCAGTGGCATAGTGGTGATGGCGTAAGCCGGAGCAACTACACTCTGAGTTCTACACCAACTCAGGCTATCTCCAACTGATGAGCCCTAACAAGGGCGAAACCGCGGTCTTGGAGTGCCGGATTTGGGATGAGCAAATCTACAATATTACAAATGCTTTTACGGTCCCTGTGATCGATATGACTGAGGTCAACTTCAAGTGAACCGAGGTCTCAAATGAGGTTGCTTGTAGCAACCCAACCACACAGCGGCTACTCAAGTCCAACTTTCAATTTACTTACGCTGTGTCAAGCCTTGCTCGCGGATCTCAGTGGCATAGTGGTGATGGCGTAAGCCGGAGCAACTACACTCTGAGTTCTACACCAACTCAGGCTATCTCCAACTGATGAGCCCTAACAAGGGCGAAACCGCGGTCTTGGAGTGCCGGATTTGGGATGAGCAAATCTACAATATTACAAATGCTTTTACGGTCCCTGTGATCGATATGACTGAGGTCAACTTCAAGTGAACCGAGGTCTCAAATGAGGTTGCTTGTAGCAACCCAACCACACAGCGGCTACTCAAGTCCAACTTTCAATTTACTTACGCTGTGTCAAGCCTTGCTCGCGGATCTCAGTGGCATAGTGGTGATGGCGTAAGCCGGAGCAACTACACTCTGAGTTCTACACCAACTCAGGCTATCTCCAACTGATGAGCCCTAACAAGGGCGAAACCGCGGTCTTGGAGTGCCGGATTTGGGATGAGCAAATCTACAATATTACAAATGCTTTTACGGTCCCTGTGATCGATATGACTGAGGTCAACTTCAAGTGAACCGAGGTCTCAAATGAGGTTGCTTGTAGCAACCCAACCACACAGCGGCTACTCAAGTCCAACTTTCAATTTACTTACGCTGTGTCAAGCCTTGCTCGCGGATCTCAGTGGCATAGTGGTGATGGCGTAAGCCGGAGCAACTACACTCTGAGTTCTACACCAACTCAGGCTATCTCCAACTGATGAGCCCTAACAAGGGCGAAACCGCGGTCTTGGAGTGCCGGATTTGGGATGAGCAAATCTACAATATTACAAATGCTTTTACGGTCCCTGTGATCGATATGACTGAGGTCAACTTCAAGTGAACCGAGGTCTCAAATGAGGTTGCTTGTAGCAACCCAACCACACAGCGGCTACTCAAGTCCAACTTTCAATTTACTTACGCTGTGTCAAGCCTTGCTCGCGGATCTCAGTGGCATAGTGGTGATGGCGTAAGCCGGAGCAACTACACTCTGAGTTCTACACCAACTCAGGCTATCTCCAACTGATGAGCCCTAACAAGGGCGAAACCGCGGTCTTGGAGTGCCGGATTTGGGATGAGCAAATCTACAATATTACAAATGCTTTTACGGTCCCTGTGATCGATATGACTGAGGTCAACTTCAAGTGAACCGAGGTCTCAAATGAGGTTGCTTGTAGCAACCCAACCACACAGCGGCTACTCAAGTCCAACTTTCAATTTACTTACGCTGTGTCAAGCCTTGCTCGCGGATCTCAGTGGCATAGTGGTGATGGCGTAAGCCGGAGCAACTACACTCTGAGTTCTACACCAACTCAGGCTATCTCCAACTGATGAGCCCTAACAAGGGCGAAACCGCGGTCTTGGAGTGCCGGATTTGGGATGAGCAAATCTACAATATTACAAATGCTTTTACGGTCCCTGTGATCGATATGACTGAGGTCAACTTCAAGTGAACCGAGGTCTCAAATGAGGTTGCTTGTAGCAACCCAACCACACAGCGGCTACTCAAGTCCAACTTTCAATTTACTTACGCTGTGTCAAGCCTTGCTCGCGGATCTCAGTGGCATAGTGGTGATGGCGTAAGCCGGAGCAACTACACTCTGAGTTCTACACCAACTCAGGCTATCTCCAACTGATGAGCCCTAACAAGGGCGAAACCGCGGTCTTGGAGTGCCGGATTTGGGATGAGCAAATCTACAATATTACAAATGCTTTTACGGTCCCTGTGATCGATATGACTGAGGTCAACTTCAAGTGAACCGAGGTCTCAAATGAGGTTGCTTGTAGCAACCCAACCACACAGCGGCTACTCAAGTCCAACTTTCAATTTACTTACGCTGTGTCAAGCCTTGCTCGCGGATCTCAGTGGCATAGTGGTGATGGCGTAAGCCGGAGCAACTACACTCTGAGTTCTACACCAACTCAGGCTATCTCCAACTGATGAGCCCTAACAAGGGCGAAACCGCGGTCTTGGAGTGCCGGATTTGGGATGAGCAAATCTACAATATTACAAATGCTTTTACGGTCCCTGTGATCGATATGACTGAGGTCAACTTCAAGTGAACCGAGGTCTCAAATGAGGTTGCTTGTAGCAACCCAACCACACAGCGGCTACTCAAGTCCAACTTTCAATTTACTTACGCTGTGTCAAGCCTTGCTCGCGGATCTCAGTGGCATAGTGGTGATGGCGTAAGCCGGAGCAACTACACTCTGAGTTCTACACCAACTCAGGCTATCTCCAACTGATGAGCCCTAACAAGGGCGAAACCGCGGTCTTGGAGTGCCGGATTTGGGATGAGCAAATCTACAATATTACAAATGCTTTTACGGTCCCTGTGATCGATATGACTGAGGTCAACTTCAAGTGAACCGAGGTCTCAAATGAGGTTGCTTGTAGCAACCCAACCACACAGCGGCTACTCAAGTCCAACTTTCAATTTACTTACGCTGTGTCAAGCCTTGCTCGCGGATCTCAGTGGCATAGTGGTGATGGCGTAAGCCGGAGCAACTACACTCTGAGTTCTACACCAACTCAGGCTATCTCCAACTGATGAGCCCTAACAAGGGCGAAACCGCGGTCTTGGAGTGCCGGATTTGGGATGAGCAAATCTACAATATTACAAATGCTTTTACGGTCCCTGTGATCGATATGACTGAGGTCAACTTCAAGTGAACCGAGGTCTCAAATGAGGTTGCTTGTAGCAACCCAACCACACAGCGGCTACTCAAGTCCAACTTTCAATTTACTTACGCTGTGTCAAGCCTTGCTCGCGGATCTCAGTGGCATAGTGGTGATGGCGTAAGCCGGAGCAACTACACTCTGAGTTCTACACCAACTCAGGCTATCTCCAACTGATGAGCCCTAACAAGGGCGAAACCGCGGTCTTGGAGTGCCGGATTTGGGATGAGCAAATCTACAATATTACAAATGCTTTTACGGTCCCTGTGATCGATATGACTGAGGTCAAGTTCAAGTGAACCGAGGTCTCAAATGAGGTTGCTTGTAGCAACCCAACCACACAGCGGCTACTCAAGTCCAACTTTCAATTTACTTACGCTGTGTCAAGCCTTGCTCGCGGATCTCAGTGGCATAGTGGTGATGGCGTAAGCCGGAGCAACTACACTCTGAGTTCTACACCAACTCAGGCTATCTCCAACTGATGAGCCCTAACAAGGGCGAAACCGCGGTCTTGGAGTGCCGGATTTGGGATGAGCAAATCTACAATATTACAAATGCTTTTACGGTCCCTCTGATCGATATGACTGAGGGCAAGTTCAAGTGAACCGAGGTCTCAAATGAGGTTGCTTGTAGCAACCCAACCACACAGCGGCTACTCAAGTCCAACTTTCAATTTACTTACGCTGTGTCAAGCCTTGCTCGCGGATCTCAGTGGCATAGTGGTGATGGCGTAAGCTGGATCAACTACACACTGAGTTCTACACCAACTCAGGCTATCTCCAACTGATGAGCCCTAACAAGGGCGAAACCGCGGTCTTGGAGTGCCGGATTTGGGATGAGCAAATCTACAATATTACAAATGCTTTTACGGTCCCTCTGATCGATATGACTGAGGGCAAGTTCAAGTGAACCGAGGTCTCAAATGAGGTTGCTTGTAGCAACCCAACCACACAGCGGCTACTCAAGTCCAACTTTCAATTTACTTACGCTGTGTCAAGCCTTGCTCGCGGATCTCAGTGGCATAGTGGTGATGGCGTAAGCCGGATCAACTACACACTGAGTTCTACACCAACTCAGGCTATCTCCAACTGATGAGCCCTAACAAGGGCGAAACCGCGGTCTTGGAGTGCCGGATTTGGGATGAGCAAATCTACAATATTACAAATGCTTTTACGGTCCCTCTGATCGATATGACTGAGGGCAAGTTCAAGTGAACCGAGGTCTCAAATGAGGTTGCTTGTAGCAACCCAACCACACAGCGGCTACTCAAGTCCAACTTTCAATTTACTTACGCTGTGTCAAGCCTTGCTCGCGGATCTCAGTGGCATAGTGGTGATGGCGTAAGCTGGATCAACTACACACTGAGTTCTACACCAACTCAGGCTATCTCCAACTGATGAGCCCTAACAAGGGCGAAACCGCGGTCTTGGAGTGCCGGATTTGGGATGAGCAAATCTACAATATTACAAATGCTTTTACGGTCCCTCTGATCGATATGACTGAGGGCAAGTTCAAGTGAACCGAGGTCTCAAATGAGGTTGCTTGTAGCAACCCAACCACACAGCGGCTACTCAAGTCCAACTTTCAATTTACTTACGCTGTGTCAAGCCTTGCTCGCGGATCTCAGTGGCATAGTGGTGATGGCGTAAGCTGGATCAACTACACACTGAGTTCTACACCAACTCAGGCTATCTCCAACTGATGAGCCCTAACAAGGGCGAAACCGCGGTCTTGGAGTGCCGGATTTGGGATGAGCAAATCTACAATATTACAAATGCTTTTACGGTCCCTCTGATCGATATGACTGAGGGCAAGTTCAAGTGAACCGAGGTCTCAAATGAGGTTGCTTGTAGCAACCCAACCACACAGCGGCTACTCAAGTCCAACTTTCAATTTACTTACGCTGTGTCAAGCCTTGCTCGCGGATCTCAGTGGCATAGTGGTGATGGCGTAAGCTGGATCAACTACACACTGAGTTCTACACCAACTCAGGCTATCTCCAACTGATGAGCCCTAACAAGGGCGAAACCGCGGTCTTGGAGTGCCGGATTTGGGATGAGCAAATCTACAATATTACAAATGCTTTTACGGTCCCTCTGATCGATATGACTGAGGGCAAGTTCAAGTGAACCGAGGTCTCAAATGAGGTTGCTTGTAGCAACCCAACCACACAGCGGCTACTCAAGTCCAACTTTCAATTTACTTACGCTGTGTCAAGCCTTGCTCGCGGATCTCAGTGGCATAGTGGTGATGGCGTAAGCTGGATCAACTACACACTGAGTTCTACACCAACTCAGGCTATCTCCAACTGATGAGCCCTAACAAGGGCGAAACCGCGGTCTTGGAGTGCCGGATTTGGGATGAGCAAATCTACAATATTACAAATGCTTTTACGGTCCCTCTGATCGATATGACTGAGGGCAAGTTCAAGTGAACCGAGGTCTCAAATGAGGTTGCTTGTAGCAACCCAACCACACAGCGGCTACTCAAGTCCAACTTTCAATTTACTTACGCTGTGTCAAGCCTTGCTCGCGGATCTCAGTGGCATAGTGGTGATGGCGTAAGCTGGATCAACTACACACTGAGTTCTACACCAACTCAGGCTATCTCCAACTGATGAGCCCTAACAAGGGCGAAACCGCGGTCTTGGAGTGCCGGATTTGGGATGAGCAAATCTACAATATTACAAATGCTTTTACGGTCCCTCTGATCGATATGACTGAGGGCAAGTTCAAGTGAACCGAGGTCTCAAATGAGGTTGCTTGTAGCAACCCAACCACACAGCGGCTACTCAAGTCCAACTTTCAATTTACTTACGCTGTGTCAAGCCTTGCTCGCGGATCTCAGTGGCATAGTGGTGATGGCGTAAGCTGGATCAACTACACACTGAGTTCTACACCAACTCAGGCTATCTCCAACTGATGAGCCCTAACAAGGGCGAAACCGCGGTCTTGGAGTGCCGGATTTGGGATGAGCAAATCTACAATATTACAAATGCTTTTACGGTCCCTCTGATCGATATGACTGAGGGCAAGTTCAAGTGAACCGAGGTCTCAAATGAGGTTGCTTGTAGCAACCCAACCACACAGCGGCTACTCAAGTCCAACTTTCAATTTACTTACGCTGTGTCAAGCCTTGCTCGCGGATCTCAGTGGCATAGTGGTGATGGCGTAAGCTGGATCAACTACACACTGAGTTCTACACCAACTCAGGCTATCTCCAACTGATGAGCCCTAACAAGGGCGAAACCGCGGTCTTGGAGTGCCGGATTTGGGATGAGCAAATCTACAATATTACAAATGCTTTTACGGTCCCTCTGATCGATATGACTGAGGGCAAGTTCAAGTGAACCGAGGTCTCAAATGAGGTTGCTTGTAGCAACCCAACCACACAGCGGCTACTCAAGTCCAACTTTCAATTTACTTACGCTGTGTCAAGCCTTGCTCGCGGATCTCAGTGGCATAGTGGTGATGGCGTAAGCTGGATCAACTACACACTGAGTTCTACACCAACTCAGGCTATCTCCAACTGATGAGCCCTAACAAGGGCGAAACCGCGGTCTTGGAGTGCCGGATTTGGGATGAGCAAATCTACAATATTACAAATGCTTTTACGGTCCCTCTGATCGATATGACTGAGGGCAAGTTCAAGTGAACCGAGGTCTCAAATGAGGTTGCTTGTAGCAACCCAACCACACAGCGGCTACTCAAGTCCAACTTTCAATTTACTTACGCTGTGTCAAGCCTTGCTCGCGGATCTCAGTGGCATAGTGGTGATGGCGTAAGCTGGATCAACTACACACTGAGTTCTACACCAACTCAGGCTATCTCCAACTGATGAGCCCTAACAAGGGCGAAACCGCGGTCTTGGAGTGCCGGATTTGGGATGAGCAAATCTACAATATTACAAATGCTTTTACGGTCCCTCTGATCGATATGACTGAGGGCAAGTTCAAGTGAACCGAGGTCTCAAATGAGGTTGCTTGTAGCAACCCAACCACACAGCGGCTACTCAAGTCCAACTTTCAATTTACTTACGCTGTGTCAAGCCTTGCTCGCGGATCTCAGTGGCATAGTGGTGATGGCGTAAGCTGGATCAACTACACACTGAGTTCTACACCAACTCAGGCTATCTCCAACTGATGAGCCCTAACAAGGGCGAAACCGCGGTCTTGGAGTGCCGGATTTGGGATGAGCAAATCTACAATATTACAAATGCTTTTACGGTCCCTCTGATCGATATGACTGAGGGCAAGTTCAAGTGAACCGAGGTCTCAAATGAGGTTGCTTGTAGCAACCCAACCACACAGCGGCTACTCAAGTCCAACTTTCAATTTACTTACGCTGTGTCAAGCCTTGCTCGCGGATCTCAGTGGCATAGTGGTGATGGCGTAAGCTGGATCAACTACACACTGAGTTCTACACCAACTCAGGCTATCTCCAACTGATGAGCCCTAACAAGGGCGAAACCGCGGTCTTGGAGTGCCGGATTTGGGATGAGCAAATCTACAATATTACAAATGCTTTTACGGTCCCTCTGATCGATATGACTGAGGGCAAGTTCAAGTGAACCGAGGTCTCAAATGAGGTTGCTTGTAGCAACCCAACCACACAGCGGCTACTCAAGTCCAACTTTCAATTTACTTACGCTGTGTCAAGCCTTGCTCGCGGATCTCAGTGGCATAGTGGTGATGGCGTAAGCTGGATCAACTACACACTGAGTTCTACACCAACTCAGGCTATCTCCAACTGATGAGCCCTAACAAGGGCGAAACCGCGGTCTTGGAGTGCCGGATTTGGGATGAGCAAATCTACAATATTACAAATGCTTTTACGGTCCCTCTGATCGATATGACTGAGGGCAAGTTCAAGTGAACCGAGGTCTCAAATGAGGTTGCTTGTAGCAACCCAACCACACAGCGGCTACTCAAGTCCAACTTTCAATTTACTTACGCTGTGTCAAGCCTTGCTCGCGGATCTCAGTGGCATAGTGGTGATGGCGTAAGCTGGATCAACTACACACTGAGTTCTACACCAACTCAGGCTATCTCCAACTGATGAGCCCTAACAAGGGCGAAACCGCGGTCTTGGAGTGCCGGATTTGGGATGAGCAAATCTACAATATTACAAATGCTTTTACGGTCCCTCTGATCGATATGACTGAGGGCAAGTTCAAGTGAACCGAGGTCTCAAATGAGGTTGCTTGTAGCAACCCAACCACACAGCGGCTACTCAAGTCCAACTTTCAATTTACTTACGCTGTGTCAAGCCTTGCTCGCGGATCTCAGTGGCATAGTGGTGATGGCGTAAGCTGGATCAACTACACACTGAGTTCTACACCAACTCAGGCTATCTCCAACTGATGAGCCCTAACAAGGGCGAAACCGCGGTCTTGGAGTGCCGGATTTGGGATGAGCAAATCTACAATATTACAAATGCTTTTACGGTCCCTCTGATCGATATGACTGAGGGCAAGTTCAAGTGAACCGAGGTCTCAAATGAGGTTGCTTGTAGCAACCCAACCACACAGCGGCTACTCAAGTCCAACTTTCAATTTACTTACGCTGTGTCAAGCCTTGCTCGCGGATCTCAGTGGCATAGTGGTGATGGCGTAAGCTGGATCAACTACACACTGAGTTCTACACCAACTCAGGCTATCTCCAACTGATGAGCCCTAACAAGGGCGAAACCGCGGTCTTGGAGTGCCGGATTTGGGATGAGCAAATCTACAATATTACAAATGCTTTTACGGTCCCTCTGATCGATATGACTGAGGGCAAGTTCAAGTGAACCGAGGTCTCAAATGAGGTTGCTTGTAGCAACCCAACCACACAGCGGCTACTCAAGTCCAACTTTCAATTTACTTACGCTGTGTCAAGCCTTGCTCGCGGATCTCAGTGGCATAGTGGTGATGGCGTAAGCTGGATCAACTACACACTGAGTTCTACACCAACTCAGGCTATCTCCAACTGATGAGCCCTAACAAGGGCGAAACCGCGGTCTTGGAGTGCCGGATTTGGGATGAGCAAATCTACAATATTACAAATGCTTTTACGGTCCCTCTGATCGATATGACTGAGGGCAAGTTCAAGTGAACCGAGGTCTCAAATGAGGTTGCTTGTAGCAACCCAACCACACAGCGGCTACTCAAGTCCAACTTTCAATTTACTTACGCTGTGTCAAGCCTTGCTCGCGGATCTCAGTGGCATAGTGGTGATGGCGTAAGCTGGATCAACTACACACTGAGTTCTACACCAACTCAGGCTATCTCCAACTGATGAGCCCTAACAAGGGCGAAACCGCGGTCTTGGAGTGCCGGATTTGGGATGAGCAAATCTACAATATTACAAATGCTTTTACGGTCCCTCTGATCGATATGACTGAGGGCAAGTTCAAGTGAACCGAGGTCTCAAATGAGGTTGCTTGTAGCAACCCAACCACACAGCGGCTACTCAAGTCCAACTTTCAATTTACTTACGCTGTGTCAAGCCTTGCTCGCGGATCTCAGTGGCATAGTGGTGATGGCGTAAGCTGGATCAACTACACACTGAGTTCTACACCAACTCAGGCTATCTCCAACTGATGAGCCCTAACAAGGGCGAAACCGCGGTCTTGGAGTGCCGGATTTGGGATGAGCAAATCTACAATATTACAAATGCTTTTACGGTCCCTCTGATCGATATGACTGAGGGCAAGTTCAAGTGAACCGAGGTCTCAAATGAGGTTGCTTGTAGCAACCCAACCACACAGCGGCTACTCAAGTCCAACTTTCAATTTACTTACGCTGTGTCAAGCCTTGCTCGCGGATCTCAGTGGCATAGTGGTGATGGCGTAAGCTGGATCAACTACACACTGAGTTCTACACCAACTCAGGCTATCTCCAACTGATGAGCCCTAACAAGGGCGAAACCGCGGTCTTGGAGTGCCGGATTTGGGATGAGCAAATCTACAATATTACAAATGCTTTTACGGTCCCTCTGATCGATATGACTGAGGGCAAGTTCAAGTGAACCGAGGTCTCAAATGAGGTTGCTTGTAGCAACCCAACCACACAGCGGCTACTCAAGTCCAACTTTCAATTTACTTACGCTGTGTCAAGCCTTGCTCGCGGATCTCAGTGGCATAGTGGTGATGGCGTAAGCTGGATCAACTACACACTGAGTTCTACACCAACTCAGGCTATCTCCAACTGATGAGCCCTAACAAGGGCGAAACCGCGGTCTTGGAGTGCCGGATTTGGGATGAGCAAATCTACAATATTACAAATGCTTTTACGGTCCCTCTGATCGATATGACTGAGGGCAAGTTCAAGTGAACCGAGGTCTCAAATGAGGTTGCTTGTAGCAACCCAACCACACAGCGGCTACTCAAGTCCAACTTTCAATTTACTTACGCTGTGTCAAGCCTTGCTCGCGGATCTCAGTGGCATAGTGGTGATGGCGTAAGCTGGATCAACTACACACTGAGTTCTACACCAACTCAGGCTATCTCCAACTGATGAGCCCTAACAAGGGCGAAACCGCGGTCTTGGAGTGCCGGATTTGGGATGAGCAAATCTACAATATTACAAATGCTTTTACGGTCCCTCTGATCGATATGACTGAGGGCAAGTTCAAGTGAACCGAGGTCTCAAATGAGGTTGCTTGTAGCAACCCAACCACACAGCGGCTACTCAAGTCCAACTTTCAATTTACTTACGCTGTGTCAAGCCTTGCTCGCGGATCTCAGTGGCATAGTGGTGATGGCGTAAGCTGGATCAACTACACACTGAGTTCTACACCAACTCAGGCTATCTCCAACTGATGAGCCCTAACAAGGGCGAAACCGCGGTCTTGGAGTGCCGGATTTGGGATGAGCAAATCTACAATATTACAAATGCTTTTACGGTCCCTCTGATCGATATGACTGAGGGCAAGTTCAAGTGAACCGAGGTCTCAAATGAGGTTGCTTGTAGCAACCCAACCACACAGCGGCTACTCAAGTCCAACTTTCAATTTACTTACGCTGTGTCAAGCCTTGCTCGCGGATCTCAGTGGCATAGTGGTGATGGCGTAAGCTGGATCAACTACACACTGAGTTCTACACCAACTCAGGCTATCTCCAACTGATGAGCCCTAACAAGGGCGAAACCGCGGTCTTGGAGTGCCGGATTTGGGATGAGCAAATCTACAATATTACAAATGCTTTTACGGTCCCTCTGATCGATATGACTGAGGGCAAGTTCAAGTGAACCGAGGTCTCAAATGAGGTTGCTTGTAGCAACCCAACCACACAGCGGCTACTCAAGTCCAACTTTCAATTTACTTACGCTGTGTCAAGCCTTGCTCGCGGATCTCAGTGGCATAGTGGTGATGGCGTAAGCTGGATCAACTACACACTGAGTTCTACACCAACTCAGGCTATCTCCAACTGATGAGCCCTAACAAGGGCGAAACCGCGGTCTTGGAGTGCCGGATTTGGGATGAGCAAATCTACAATATTACAAATGCTTTTACGGTCCCTCTGATCGATATGACTGAGGGCAAGTTCAAGTGAACCGAGGTCTCAAATGAGGTTGCTTGTAGCAACCCAACCACACAGCGGCTACTCAAGTCCAACTTTCAATTTACTTACGCTGTGTCAAGCCTTGCTCGCGGATCTCAGTGGCATAGTGGTGATGGCGTAAGCTGGATCAACTACACACTGAGTTCTACACCAACTCAGGCTATCTCCAACTGATGAGCCCTAACAAGGGCGAAACCGCGGTCTTGGAGTGCCGGATTTGGGATGAGCAAATCTACAATATTACAAATGCTTTTACGGTCCCTCTGATCGATATGACTGAGGGCAAGTTCAAGTGAACCGAGGTCTCAAATGAGGTTGCTTGTAGCAACCCAACCACACAGCGGCTACTCAAGTCCAACTTTCAATTTACTTACGCTGTGTCAAGCCTTGCTCGCGGATCTCAGTGGCATAGTGGTGATGGCGTAAGCTGGATCAACTACACACTGAGTTCTACACCAACTCAGGCTATCTCCAACTGATGAGCCCTAACAAGGGCGAAACCGCGGTCTTGGAGTGCCGGATTTGGGATGAGCAAATCTACAATATTACAAATGCTTTTACGGTCCCTCTGATCGATATGACTGAGGGCAAGTTCAAGTGAACCGAGGTCTCAAATGAGGTTGCTTGTAGCAACCCAACCACACAGCGGCTACTCAAGTCCAACTTTCAATTTACTTACGCTGTGTCAAGCCTTGCTCGCGGATCTCAGTGGCATAGTGGTGATGGCGTAAGCTGGATCAACTACACACTGAGTTCTACACCAACTCAGGCTATCTCCAACTGATGAGCCCTAACAAGGGCGAAACCGCGGTCTTGGAGTGCCGGATTTGGGATGAGCAAATCTACAATATTACAAATGCTTTTACGGTCCCTCTGATCGATATGACTGAGGGCAAGTTCAAGTGAACCGAGGTCTCAAATGAGGTTGCTTGTAGCAACCCAACCACACAGCGGCTACTCAAGTCCAACTTTCAATTTACTTACGCTGTGTCAAGCCTTGCTCGCGGATCTCAGTGGCATAGTGGTGATGGCGTAAGCTGGATCAACTACACACTGAGTTCTACACCAACTCAGGCTATCTCCAACTGATGAGCCCTAACAAGGGCGAAACCGCGGTCTTGGAGTGCCGGATTTGGGATGAGCAAATCTACAATATTACAAATGCTTTTACGGTCCCTCTGATCGATATGACTGAGGGCAAGTTCAAGTGAACCGAGGTCTCAAATGAGGTTGCTTGTAGCAACCCAACCACACAGCGGCTACTCAAGTCCAACTTTCAATTTACTTACGCTGTGTCAAGCCTTGCTCGCGGATCTCAGTGGCATAGTGGTGATGGCGTAAGCTGGATCAACTACACACTGAGTTCTACACCAACTCAGGCTATCTCCAACTGATGAGCCCTAACAAGGGCGAAACCGCGGTCTTGGAGTGCCGGATTTGGGATGAGCAAATCTACAATATTACAAATGCTTTTACGGTCCCTCTGATCGATATGACTGAGGGCAAGTTCAAGTGAACCGAGGTCTCAAATGAGGTTGCTTGTAGCAACCCAACCACACAGCGGCTACTCAAGTCCAACTTTCAATTTACTTACGCTGTGTCAAGCCTTGCTCGCGGATCTCAGTGGCATAGTGGTGATGGCGTAAGCTGGATCAACTACACACTGAGTTCTACACCAACTCAGGCTATCTCCAACTGATGAGCCCTAACAAGGGCGAAACCGCGGTCTTGGAGTGCCGGATTTGGGATGAGCAAATCTACAATATTACAAATGCTTTTACGGTCCCTCTGATCGATATGACTGAGGGCAAGTTCAAGTGAACCGAGGTCTCAAATGAGGTTGCTTGTAGCAACCCAACCACACAGCGGCTACTCAAGTCCAACTTTCAATTTACTTACGCTGTGTCAAGCCTTGCTCGCGGATCTCAGTGGCATAGTGGTGATGGCGTAAGCTGGATCAACTACACACTGAGTTCTACACCAACTCAGGCTATCTCCAACTGATGAGCCCTAACAAGGGCGAAACCGCGGTCTTGGAGTGCCGGATTTGGGATGAGCAAATCTACAATATTACAAATGCTTTTACGGTCCCTCTGATCGATATGACTGAGGGCAAGTTCAAGTGAACCGAGGTCTCAAATGAGGTTGCTTGTAGCAACCCAACCACACAGCGGCTACTCAAGTCCAACTTTCAATTTACTTACGCTGTGTCAAGCCTTGCTCGCGGATCTCAGTGGCATAGTGGTGATGGCGTAAGCTGGATCAACTACACACTGAGTTCTACACCAACTCAGGCTATCTCCAACTGATGAGCCCTAACAAGGGCGAAACCGCGGTCTTGGAGTGCCGGATTTGGGATGAGCAAATCTACAATATTACAAATGCTTTTACGGTCCCTCTGATCGATATGACTGAGGGCAAGTTCAAGTGAACCGAGGTCTCAAATGAGGTTGCTTGTAGCAACCCAACCACACAGCGGCTACTCAAGTCCAACTTTCAATTTACTTACGCTGTGTCAAGCCTTGCTCGCGGATCTCAGTGGCATAGTGGTGATGGCGTAAGCTGGATCAACTACACACTGAGTTCTACACCAACTCAGGCTATCTCCAACTGATGAGCCCTAACAAGGGCGAAACCGCGGTCTTGGAGTGCCGGATTTGGGATGAGCAAATCTACAATATTACAAATGCTTTTACGGTCCCTCTGATCGATATGACTGAGGGCAAGTTCAAGTGAACCGAGGTCTCAAATGAGGTTGCTTGTAGCAACCCAACCACACAGCGGCTACTCAAGTCCAACTTTCAATTTACTTACGCTGTGTCAAGCCTTGCTCGCGGATCTCAGTGGCATAGTGGTGATGGCGTAAGCTGGATCAACTACACACTGAGTTCTACACCAACTCAGGCTATCTCCAACTGATGAGCCCTAACAAGGGCGAAACCGCGGTCTTGGAGTGCCGGATTTGGGATGAGCAAATCTACAATATTACAAATGCTTTTACGGTCCCTCTGATCGATATGACTGAGGGCAAGTTCAAGTGAACCGAGGTCTCAAATGAGGTTGCTTGTAGCAACCCAACCACACAGCGGCTACTCAAGTCCAACTTTCAATTTACTTACGCTGTGTCAAGCCTTGCTCGCGGATCTCAGTGGCATAGTGGTGATGGCGTAAGCTGGATCAACTACACACTGAGTTCTACACCAACTCAGGCTATCTCCAACTGATGAGCCCTAACAAGGGCGAAACCGCGGTCTTGGAGTGCCGGATTTGGGATGAGCAAATCTACAATATTACAAATGCTTTTACGGTCCCTCTGATCGATATGACTGAGGGCAAGTTCAAGTGAACCGAGGTCTCAAATGAGGTTGCTTGTAGCAACCCAACCACACAGCGGCTACTCAAGTCCAACTTTCAATTTACTTACGCTGTGTCAAGCCTTGCTCGCGGATCTCAGTGGCATAGTGGTGATGGCGTAAGCTGGATCAACTACACACTGAGTTCTACACCAACTCAGGCTATCTCCAACTGATGAGCCCTAACAAGGGCGAAACCGCGGTCTTGGAGTGCCGGATTTGGGATGAGCAAATCTACAATATTACAAATGCTTTTACGGTCCCTCTGATCGATATGACTGAGGGCAAGTTCAAGTGAACCGAGGTCTCAAATGAGGTTGCTTGTAGCAACCCAACCACACAGCGGCTACTCAAGTCCAACTTTCAATTTACTTACGCTGTGTCAAGCCTTGCTCGCGGATCTCAGTGGCATAGTGGTGATGGCGTAAGCTGGATCAACTACACACTGAGTTCTACACCAACTCAGGCTATCTCCAACTGATGAGCCCTAACAAGGGCGAAACCGCGGTCTTGGAGTGCCGGATTTGGGATGAGCAAATCTACAATATTACAAATGCTTTTACGGTCCCTCTGATCGATATGACTGAGGGCAAGTTCAAGTGAACCGAGGTCTCAAATGAGGTTGCTTGTAGCAACCCAACCACACAGCGGCTACTCAAGTCCAACTTTCAATTTACTTACGCTGTGTCAAGCCTTGCTCGCGGATCTCAGTGGCATAGTGGTGATGGCGTAAGCTGGATCAACTACACACTGAGTTCTACACCAACTCAGGCTATCTCCAACTGATGAGCCCTAACAAGGGCGAAACCGCGGTCTTGGAGTGCCGGATTTGGGATGAGCAAATCTACAATATTACAAATGCTTTTACGGTCCCTCTGATCGATATGACTGAGGGCAAGTTCAAGTGAACCGAGGTCTCAAATGAGGTTGCTTGTAGCAACCCAACCACACAGCGGCTACTCAAGTCCAACTTTCAATTTACTTACGCTGTGTCAAGCCTTGCTCGCGGATCTCAGTGGCATAGTGGTGATGGCGTAAGCTGGATCAACTACACACTGAGTTCTACACCAACTCAGGCTATCTCCAACTGATGAGCCCTAACAAGGGCGAAACCGCGGTCTTGGAGTGCCGGATTTGGGATGAGCAAATCTACAATATTACAAATGCTTTTACGGTCCCTCTGATCGATATGACTGAGGGCAAGTTCAAGTGAACCGAGGTCTCAAATGAGGTTGCTTGTAGCAACCCAACCACACAGCGGCTACTCAAGTCCAACTTTCAATTTACTTACGCTGTGTCAAGCCTTGCTCGCGGATCTCAGTGGCATAGTGGTGATGGCGTAAGCTGGATCAACTACACACTGAGTTCTACACCAACTCAGGCTATCTCCAACTGATGAGCCCTAACAAGGGCGAAACCGCGGTCTTGGAGTGCCGGATTTGGGATGAGCAAATCTACAATATTACAAATGCTTTTACGGTCCCTCTGATCGATATGACTGAGGGCAAGTTCAAGTGAACCGAGGTCTCAAATGAGGTTGCTTGTAGCAACCCAACCACACAGCGGCTACTCAAGTCCAACTTTCAATTTACTTACGCTGTGTCAAGCCTTGCTCGCGGATCTCAGTGGCATAGTGGTGATGGCGTAAGCTGGATCAACTACACACTGAGTTCTACACCAACTCAGGCTATCTCCAACTGATGAGCCCTAACAAGGGCGAAACCGCGGTCTTGGAGTGCCGGATTTGGGATGAGCAAATCTACAATATTACAAATGCTTTTACGGTCCCTCTGATCGATATGACTGAGGGCAAGTTCAAGTGAACCGAGGTCTCAAATGAGGTTGCTTGTAGCAACCCAACCACACAGCGGCTACTCAAGTCCAACTTTCAATTTACTTACGCTGTGTCAAGCCTTGCTCGCGGATCTCAGTGGCATAGTGGTGATGGCGTAAGCTGGATCAACTACACACTGAGTTCTACACCAACTCAGGCTATCTCCAACTGATGAGCCCTAACAAGGGCGAAACCGCGGTCTTGGAGTGCCGGATTTGGGATGAGCAAATCTACAATATTACAAATGCTTTTACGGTCCCTCTGATCGATATGACTGAGGGCAAGTTCAAGTGAACCGAGGTCTCAAATGAGGTTGCTTGTAGCAACCCAACCACACAGCGGCTACTCAAGTCCAACTTTCAATTTACTTACGCTGTGTCAAGCCTTGCTCGCGGATCTCAGTGGCATAGTGGTGATGGCGTAAGCTGGATCAACTACACACTGAGTTCTACACCAACTCAGGCTATCTCCAACTGATGAGCCCTAACAAGGGCGAAACCGCGGTCTTGGAGTGCCGGATTTGGGATGAGCAAATCTACAATATTACAAATGCTTTTACGGTCCCTCTGATCGATATGACTGAGGGCAAGTTCAAGTGAACCGAGGTCTCAAATGAGGTTGCTTGTAGCAACCCAACCACACAGCGGCTACTCAAGTCCAACTTTCAATTTACTTACGCTGTGTCAAGCCTTGCTCGCGGATCTCAGTGGCATAGTGGTGATGGCGTAAGCTGGATCAACTACACACTGAGTTCTACACCAACTCAGGCTATCTCCAACTGATGAGCCCTAACAAGGGCGAAACCGCGGTCTTGGAGTGCCGGATTTGGGATGAGCAAATCTACAATATTACAAATGCTTTTACGGTCCCTCTGATCGATATGACTGAGGGCAAGTTCAAGTGAACCGAGGTCTCAAATGAGGTTGCTTGTAGCAACCCAACCACACAGCGGCTACTCAAGTCCAACTTTCAATTTACTTACGCTGTGTCAAGCCTTGCTCGCGGATCTCAGTGGCATAGTGGTGATGGCGTAAGCTGGATCAACTACACACTGAGTTCTACACCAACTCAGGCTATCTCCAACTGATGAGCCCTAACAAGGGCGAAACCGCGGTCTTGGAGTGCCGGATTTGGGATGAGCAAATCTACAATATTACAAATGCTTTTACGGTCCCTCTGATCGATATGACTGAGGGCAAGTTCAAGTGAACCGAGGTCTCAAATGAGGTTGCTTGTAGCAACCCAACCACACAGCGGCTACTCAAGTCCAACTTTCAATTTACTTACGCTGTGTCAAGCCTTGCTCGCGGATCTCAGTGGCATAGTGGTGATGGCGTAAGCTGGATCAACTACACACTGAGTTCTACACCAACTCAGGCTATCTCCAACTGATGAGCCCTAACAAGGGCGAAACCGCGGTCTTGGAGTGCCGGATTTGGGATGAGCAAATCTACAATATTACAAATGCTTTTACGGTCCCTGTGATCGATATGACTGAGGGCAAGTTCAAGTGAACCGAGGTCTCAAATGAGGTTGCTTGTAGCAACCCAACCACACAGCGGCTACTCAAGTCCAACTTTCAATTTACTTACGCTGTGTCAAGCCTTGCTCGCGGATCTCAGTGGCATAGTGGTGATGGCGTAAGCTGGATCAACTACACACTGAGTTCTACACCAACTCAGGCTATCTCCAACTGATGAGCCCTAACAAGGGCGAAACCGCGGTCTTGGAGTGCCGGATTTGGGATGAGCAAATCTACAATATTACAAATGCTTTTACGGTCCCTGTGATCGATATGACTGAGGTCAACTTCAAGTGAACCGAGGTCTCAAATGAGGTTGCTTGTAGCAACCCAACCACACAGCGGCTACTCAAGTCCAACTTTCAATTTACTTACGCTGTGTCAAGCCTTGCTCGCGGATCTCAGTGGCATAGTGGTGATGGCGTAAGCTGGATCAACTACACACTGAGTTCTACACCAACTCAGGCTATCTCCAACTGATGAGCCCTAACAAGGGCGAAACCGCGGTCTTGGAGTGCCGGATTTGGGATGAGCAAATCTACAATATTACAAATGCTTTTACGGTCCCTGTGATCGATATGACTGAGGTCAAGTTCAAGTGAACCGAGGTCTCAAATGAGGTTGCTTGTAGCAACCCAACCACACAGCGGCTACTCAAGTCCAACTTTCAATTTACTTACGCTGTGTCAAGCCTTGCTCGCGGATCTCAGTGGCATAGTGGTGATGGCGTAAGCTGGATCAACTACACACTGAGTTCTACACCAACTCAGGCTATCTCCAACTGATGAGCCCTAACAAGGGCGAAACCGCGGTCTTGGAGTGCCGGATTTGGGATGAGCAAATCTACAATATTACAAATGCTTTTACGGTCCCTCTGATCGATATGACTGAGGTCAAGTTCAAGTGAACCGAGGTCTCAAATGAGGTTGCTTGTAGCAACCCAACCACACAGCGGCTACTCAAGTCCAACTTTCAATTTACTTACGCTGTGTCAAGCCTTGCTCGCGGATCTCAGTGGCATAGTGGTGATGGCGTAAGCTGGATCAACTACACACTGAGTTCTACACCAACTCAGGCTATCTCCAACTGATGAGCCCTAACAAGGGCGAAACCGCGGTCTTGGAGTGCCGGATTTGGGATGAGCAAATCTACAATATTACAAATGCTTTTACGGTCCCTCTGATCGATATGACTGAGGGCAAGTTCAAGTGAACCGAGGTCTCAAATGAGGTTGCTTGTAGCAACCCAACCACACAGCGGCTACTCAAGTCCAACTTTCAATTTACTTACGCTGTGTCAAGCCTTGCTCGCGGATCTCAGTGGCATAGTGGTGATGGCGTAAGCTGGATCAACTACACACTGAGTTCTACACCAACTCAGGCTATCTCCAACTGATGAGCCCTAACAAGGGCGAAACCGCGGTCTTGGAGTGCCGGATTTGGGATGAGCAAATCTACAATATTACAAATGCTTTTACGGTCCCTGTGATCGATATGACTGAGGTCAAGTTCAAGTGAACCGAGGTCTCAAATGAGGTTGCTTGTAGCAACCCAACCACACAGCGGCTACTCAAGTCCAACTTTCAATTTACTTACGCTGTGTCAAGCCTTGCTCGCGGATCTCAGTGGCATAGTGGTGATGGCGTAAGCTGGATCAACTACACTCTGAGTTCTACACCAACTCAGGCTATCTCCAACTGATGAGCCCTAACAAGGGCGAAACCGCGGTCTTGGAGTGCCGGATTTGGGATGAGCAAATCTACAATATTACAAATGCTTTTACGGTCCCTGTGATCGATATGACTGAGGTCAAGTTCAAGTGAACCGAGGTCTCAAATGAGGTTGCTTGTAGCAACCCAACCACACAGCGGCTACTCAAGTCCAACTTTCAATTTACTTACGCTGTGTCAAGCCTTGCTCGCGGATCTCAGTGGCATAGTGGTGATGGCGTAAGCCGGATCAACTACACTCTGAGTTCTACACCAACTCAGGCTATCTCCAACTGATGAGCCCTAACAAGGGCGAAACCGCGGTCTTGGAGTGCCGGATTTGGGATGAGCAAATCTACAATATTACAAATGCTTTTACGGTCCCTGTGATCGATATGACTGAGGTCAAGTTCAAGTGAACCGAGGTCTCAAATGAGGTTGCTTGTAGCAACCCAACCACACAGCGGCTACTCAAGTCCAACTTTCAATTTACTTACGCTGTGTCAAGCCTTGCTCGCGGATCTCAGTGGCATAGTGGTGATGGCGTAAGCCGGAGCAACTACACTCTGAGTTCTACACCAACTCAGGCTATCTCCAACTGATGAGCCCTAACAAGGGCGAAACCGCGGTCTTGGAGTGCCGGATTTGGGATGAGCAAATCTACAATATTACAAATGCTTTTACGGTCCCTGTGATCGATATGACTGAGGTCAACTTCAAGTGAACCGAGGTCTCAAATGAGGTTGCTTGTAGCAACCCAACCACACAGCGGCTACTCAAGTCCAACTTTCAATTTACTTACGCTGTGTCAAGCCTTGCTCGCGGATCTCAGTGGCATAGTGGTGATGGCGTAAGCCGGAGCAACTACACTCTGAGTTCTACACCAACTCAGGCTATCTCCAACTGATGAGCCCTAACAAGGGCGAAACCGCGGTCTTGGAGTGCCGGATTTGGGATGAGCAAATCTACAATATTACAAATGCTTTTACGGTCCCTGTGATCGATATGACTGAGGTCAACTTCAAGTGAACCGAGGTCTCAAATGAGGTTGCTTGTAGCAACCCAACCACACAGCGGCTACTCAAGTCCAACTTTCAATTTACTTACGCTGTGTCAAGCCTTGCTCGCGGATCTCAGTGGCATAGTGGTGATGGCGTAAGCCGGAGCAACTACACTCTGAGTTCTACACCAACTCAGGCTATCTCCAACTGATGAGCCCTAACAAGGGCGAAACCGCGGTCTTGGAGTGCCGGATTTGGGATGAGCAAATCTACAATATTACAAATGCTTTTACGGTCCCTGTGATCGATATGACTGAGGTCAACTTCAAGTGAACCGAGGTCTCAAATGAGGTTGCTTGTAGCAACCCAACCACACAGCGGCTACTCAAGTCCAACTTTCAATTTACTTACGCTGTGTCAAGCCTTGCTCGCGGATCTCAGTGGCATAGTGGTGATGGCGTAAGCCGGAGCAACTACACTCTGAGTTCTACACCAACTCAGGCTATCTCCAACTGATGAGCCCTAACAAGGGCGAAACCGCGGTCTTGGAGTGCCGGATTTGGGATGAGCAAATCTACAATATTACAAATGCTTTTACGGTCCCTGTGATCGATATGACTGAGGTCAACTTCAAGTGAACCGAGGTCTCAAATGAGGTTGCTTGTAGCAACCCAACCACACAGCGGCTACTCAAGTCCAACTTTCAATTTACTTACGCTGTGTCAAGCCTTGCTCGCGGATCTCAGTGGCATAGTGGTGATGGCGTAAGCCGGAGCAACTACACTCTGAGTTCTACACCAACTCAGGCTATCTCCAACTGATGAGCCCTAACAAGGGCGAAACCGCGGTCTTGGAGTGCCGGATTTGGGATGAGCAAATCTACAATATTACAAATGCTTTTACGGTCCCTGTGATCGATATGACTGAGGTCAACTTCAAGTGAACCGAGGTCTCAAATGAGGTTGCTTGTAGCAACCCAACCACACAGCGGCTACTCAAGTCCAACTTTCAATTTACTTACGCTGTGTCAAGCCTTGCTCGCGGATCTCAGTGGCATAGTGGTGATGGCGTAAGCCGGAGCAACTACACTCTGAGTTCTACACCAACTCAGGCTATCTCCAACTGATGAGCCCTAACAAGGGCGAAACCGCGGTCTTGGAGTGCCGGATTTGGGATGAGCAAATCTACAATATTACAAATGCTTTTACGGTCCCTGTGATCGATATGACTGAGGTCAACTTCAAGTGAACCGAGGTCTCAAATGAGGTTGCTTGTAGCAACCCAACCACACAGCGGCTACTCAAGTCCAACTTTCAATTTACTTACGCTGTGTCAAGCCTTGCTCGCGGATCTCAGTGGCATAGTGGTGATGGCGTAAGCCGGAGCAACTACACTCTGAGTTCTACACCAACTCAGGCTATCTCCAACTGATGAGCCCTAACAAGGGCGAAACCGCGGTCTTGGAGTGCCGGATTTGGGATGAGCAAATCTACAATATTACAAATGCTTTTACGGTCCCTGTGATCGATATGACTGAGGTCAACTTCAAGTGAACCGAGGTCTCAAATGAGGTTGCTTGTAGCAACCCAACCACACAGCGGCTACTCAAGTCCAACTTTCAATTTACTTACGCTGTGTCAAGCCTTGCTCGCGGATCTCAGTGGCATAGTGGTGATGGCGTAAGCCGGAGCAACTACACTCTGAGTTCTACACCAACTCAGGCTATCTCCAACTGATGAGCCCTAACAAGGGCGAAACCGCGGTCTTGGAGTGCCGGATTTGGGATGAGCAAATCTACAATATTACAAATGCTTTTACGGTCCCTGTGATCGATATGACTGAGGTCAACTTCAAGTGAACCGAGGTCTCAAATGAGGTTGCTTGTAGCAACCCAACCACACAGCGGCTACTCAAGTCCAACTTTCAATTTACTTACGCTGTGTCAAGCCTTGCTCGCGGATCTCAGTGGCATAGTGGTGATGGCGTAAGCCGGAGCAACTACACTCTGAGTTCTACACCAACTCAGGCTATCTCCAACTGATGAGCCCTAACAAGGGCGAAACCGCGGTCTTGGAGTGCCGGATTTGGGATGAGCAAATCTACAATATTACAAATGCTTTTACGGTCCCTGTGATCGATATGACTGAGGTCAACTTCAAGTGAACCGAGGTCTCAAATGAGGTTGCTTGTAGCAACCCAACCACACAGCGGCTACTCAAGTCCAACTTTCAATTTACTTACGCTGTGTCAAGCCTTGCTCGCGGATCTCAGTGGCATAGTGGTGATGGCGTAAGCCGGAGCAACTACACTCTGAGTTCTACACCAACTCAGGCTATCTCCAACTGATGAGCCCTAACAAGGGCGAAACCGCGGTCTTGGAGTGCCGGATTTGGGATGAGCAAATCTACAATATTACAAATGCTTTTACGGTCCCTGTGATCGATATGACTGAGGTCAACTTCAAGTGAACCGAGGTCTCAAATGAGGTTGCTTGTAGCAACCCAACCACACAGCGGCTACTCAAGTCCAACTTTCAATTTACTTACGCTGTGTCAAGCCTTGCTCGCGGATCTCAGTGGCATAGTGGTGATGGCGTAAGCCGGAGCAACTACACTCTGAGTTCTACACCAACTCAGGCTATCTCCAACTGATGAGCCCTAACAAGGGCGAAACCGCGGTCTTGGAGTGCCGGATTTGGGATGAGCAAATCTACAATATTACAAATGCTTTTACGGTCCCTGTGATCGATATGACTGAGGTCAACTTCAAGTGAACCGAGGTCTCAAATGAGGTTGCTTGTAGCAACCCAACCACACAGCGGCTACTCAAGTCCAACTTTCAATTTACTTACGCTGTGTCAAGCCTTGCTCGCGGATCTCAGTGGCATAGTGGTGATGGCGTAAGCCGGAGCAACTACACTCTGAGTTCTACACCAACTCAGGCTATCTCCAACTGATGAGCCCTAACAAGGGCGAAACCGCGGTCTTGGAGTGCCGGATTTGGGATGAGCAAATCTACAATATTACAAATGCTTTTACGGTCCCTGTGATCGATATGACTGAGGTCAACTTCAAGTGAACCGAGGTCTCAAATGAGGTTGCTTGTAGCAACCCAACCACACAGCGGCTACTCAAGTCCAACTTTCAATTTACTTACGCTGTGTCAAGCCTTGCTCGCGGATCTCAGTGGCATAGTGGTGATGGCGTAAGCCGGAGCAACTACACTCTGAGTTCTACACCAACTCAGGCTATCTCCAACTGATGAGCCCTAACAAGGGCGAAACCGCGGTCTTGGAGTGCCGGATTTGGGATGAGCAAATCTACAATATTACAAATGCTTTTACGGTCCCTGTGATCGATATGACTGAGGTCAACTTCAAGTGAACCGAGGTCTCAAATGAGGTTGCTTGTAGCAACCCAACCACACAGCGGCTACTCAAGTCCAACTTTCAATTTACTTACGCTGTGTCAAGCCTTGCTCGCGGATCTCAGTGGCATAGTGGTGATGGCGTAAGCCGGAGCAACTACACTCTGAGTTCTACACCAACTCAGGCTATCTCCAACTGATGAGCCCTAACAAGGGCGAAACCGCGGTCTTGGAGTGCCGGATTTGGGATGAGCAAATCTACAATATTACAAATGCTTTTACGGTCCCTGTGATCGATATGACTGAGGTCAACTTCAAGTGAACCGAGGTCTCAAATGAGGTTGCTTGTAGCAACCCAACCACACAGCGGCTACTCAAGTCCAACTTTCAATTTACTTACGCTGTGTCAAGCCTTGCTCGCGGATCTCAGTGGCATAGTGGTGATGGCGTAAGCCGGAGCAACTACACTCTGAGTTCTACACCAACTCAGGCTATCTCCAACTGATGAGCCCTAACAAGGGCGAAACCGCGGTCTTGGAGTGCCGGATTTGGGATGAGCAAATCTACAATATTACAAATGCTTTTACGGTCCCTGTGATCGATATGACTGAGGTCAACTTCAAGTGAACCGAGGTCTCAAATGAGGTTGCTTGTAGCAACCCAACCACACAGCGGCTACTCAAGTCCAACTTTCAATTTACTTACGCTGTGTCAAGCCTTGCTCGCGGATCTCAGTGGCATAGTGGTGATGGCGTAAGCCGGAGCAACTACACTCTGAGTTCTACACCAACTCAGGCTATCTCCAACTGATGAGCCCTAACAAGGGCGAAACCGCGGTCTTGGAGTGCCGGATTTGGGATGAGCAAATCTACAATATTACAAATGCTTTTACGGTCCCTGTGATCGATATGACTGAGGTCAACTTCAAGTGAACCGAGGTCTCAAATGAGGTTGCTTGTAGCAACCCAACCACACAGCGGCTACTCAAGTCCAACTTTCAATTTACTTACGCTGTGTCAAGCCTTGCTCGCGGATCTCAGTGGCATAGTGGTGATGGCGTAAGCCGGAGCAACTACACTCTGAGTTCTACACCAACTCAGGCTATCTCCAACTGATGAGCCCTAACAAGGGCGAAACCGCGGTCTTGGAGTGCCGGATTTGGGATGAGCAAATCTACAATATTACAAATGCTTTTACGGTCCCTGTGATCGATATGACTGAGGTCAACTTCAAGTGAACCGAGGTCTCAAATGAGGTTGCTTGTAGCAACCCAACCACACAGCGGCTACTCAAGTCCAACTTTCAATTTACTTACGCTGTGTCAAGCCTTGCTCGCGGATCTCAGTGGCATAGTGGTGATGGCGTAAGCCGGAGCAACTACACTCTGAGTTCTACACCAACTCAGGCTATCTCCAACTGATGAGCCCTAACAAGGGCGAAACCGCGGTCTTGGAGTGCCGGATTTGGGATGAGCAAATCTACAATATTACAAATGCTTTTACGGTCCCTGTGATCGATATGACTGAGGTCAACTTCAAGTGAACCGAGGTCTCAAATGAGGTTGCTTGTAGCAACCCAACCACACAGCGGCTACTCAAGTCCAACTTTCAATTTACTTACGCTGTGTCAAGCCTTGCTCGCGGATCTCAGTGGCATAGTGGTGATGGCGTAAGCCGGAGCAACTACACTCTGAGTTCTACACCAACTCAGGCTATCTCCAACTGATGAGCCCTAACAAGGGCGAAACCGCGGTCTTGGAGTGCCGGATTTGGGATGAGCAAATCTACAATATTACAAATGCTTTTACGGTCCCTGTGATCGATATGACTGAGGTCAACTTCAAGTGAACCGAGGTCTCAAATGAGGTTGCTTGTAGCAACCCAACCACACAGCGGCTACTCAAGTCCAACTTTCAATTTACTTACGCTGTGTCAAGCCTTGCTCGCGGATCTCAGTGGCATAGTGGTGATGGCGTAAGCCGGAGCAACTACACTCTGAGTTCTACACCAACTCAGGCTATCTCCAACTGATGAGCCCTAACAAGGGCGAAACCGCGGTCTTGGAGTGCCGGATTTGGGATGAGCAAATCTACAATATTACAAATGCTTTTACGGTCCCTGTGATCGATATGACTGAGGTCAACTTCAAGTGAACCGAGGTCTCAAATGAGGTTGCTTGTAGCAACCCAACCACACAGCGGCTACTCAAGTCCAACTTTCAATTTACTTACGCTGTGTCAAGCCTTGCTCGCGGATCTCAGTGGCATAGTGGTGATGGCGTAAGCCGGAGCAACTACACTCTGAGTTCTACACCAACTCAGGCTATCTCCAACTGATGAGCCCTAACAAGGGCGAAACCGCGGTCTTGGAGTGCCGGATTTGGGATGAGCAAATCTACAATATTACAAATGCTTTTACGGTCCCTGTGATCGATATGACTGAGGTCAACTTCAAGTGAACCGAGGTCTCAAATGAGGTTGCTTGTAGCAACCCAACCACACAGCGGCTACTCAAGTCCAACTTTCAATTTACTTACGCTGTGTCAAGCCTTGCTCGCGGATCTCAGTGGCATAGTGGTGATGGCGTAAGCCGGAGCAACTACACTCTGAGTTCTACACCAACTCAGGCTATCTCCAACTGATGAGCCCTAACAAGGGCGAAACCGCGGTCTTGGAGTGCCGGATTTGGGATGAGCAAATCTACAATATTACAAATGCTTTTACGGTCCCTGTGATCGATATGACTGAGGTCAACTTCAAGTGAACCGAGGTCTCAAATGAGGTTGCTTGTAGCAACCCAACCACACAGCGGCTACTCAAGTCCAACTTTCAATTTACTTACGCTGTGTCAAGCCTTGCTCGCGGATCTCAGTGGCATAGTGGTGATGGCGTAAGCCGGAGCAACTACACTCTGAGTTCTACACCAACTCAGGCTATCTCCAACTGATGAGCCCTAACAAGGGCGAAACCGCGGTCTTGGAGTGCCGGATTTGGGATGAGCAAATCTACAATATTACAAATGCTTTTACGGTCCCTGTGATCGATATGACTGAGGTCAACTTCAAGTGAACCGAGGTCTCAAATGAGGTTGCTTGTAGCAACCCAACCACACAGCGGCTACTCAAGTCCAACTTTCAATTTACTTACGCTGTGTCAAGCCTTGCTCGCGGATCTCAGTGGCATAGTGGTGATGGCGTAAGCCGGAGCAACTACACTCTGAGTTCTACACCAACTCAGGCTATCTCCAACTGATGAGCCCTAACAAGGGCGAAACCGCGGTCTTGGAGTGCCGGATTTGGGATGAGCAAATCTACAATATTACAAATGCTTTTACGGTCCCTGTGATCGATATGACTGAGGTCAACTTCAAGTGAACCGAGGTCTCAAATGAGGTTGCTTGTAGCAACCCAACCACACAGCGGCTACTCAAGTCCAACTTTCAATTTACTTACGCTGTGTCAAGCCTTGCTCGCGGATCTCAGTGGCATAGTGGTGATGGCGTAAGCCGGAGCAACTACACTCTGAGTTCTACACCAACTCAGGCTATCTCCAACTGATGAGCCCTAACAAGGGCGAAACCGCGGTCTTGGAGTGCCGGATTTGGGATGAGCAAATCTACAATATTACAAATGCTTTTACGGTCCCTGTGATCGATATGACTGAGGTCAACTTCAAGTGAACCGAGGTCTCAAATGAGGTTGCTTGTAGCAACCCAACCACACAGCGGCTACTCAAGTCCAACTTTCAATTTACTTACGCTGTGTCAAGCCTTGCTCGCGGATCTCAGTGGCATAGTGGTGATGGCGTAAGCCGGAGCAACTACACTCTGAGTTCTACACCAACTCAGGCTATCTCCAACTGATGAGCCCTAACAAGGGCGAAACCGCGGTCTTGGAGTGCCGGATTTGGGATGAGCAAATCTACAATATTACAAATGCTTTTACGGTCCCTGTGATCGATATGACTGAGGTCAACTTCAAGTGAACCGAGGTCTCAAATGAGGTTGCTTGTAGCAACCCAACCACACAGCGGCTACTCAAGTCCAACTTTCAATTTACTTACGCTGTGTCAAGCCTTGCTCGCGGATCTCAGTGGCATAGTGGTGATGGCGTAAGCCGGAGCAACTACACTCTGAGTTCTACACCAACTCAGGCTATCTCCAACTGATGAGCCCTAACAAGGGCGAAACCGCGGTCTTGGAGTGCCGGATTTGGGATGAGCAAATCTACAATATTACAAATGCTTTTACGGTCCCTGTGATCGATATGACTGAGGTCAACTTCAAGTGAACCGAGGTCTCAAATGAGGTTGCTTGTAGCAACCCAACCACACAGCGGCTACTCAAGTCCAACTTTCAATTTACTTACGCTGTGTCAAGCCTTGCTCGCGGATCTCAGTGGCATAGTGGTGATGGCGTAAGCCGGAGCAACTACACTCTGAGTTCTACACCAACTCAGGCTATCTCCAACTGATGAGCCCTAACAAGGGCGAAACCGCGGTCTTGGAGTGCCGGATTTGGGATGAGCAAATCTACAATATTACAAATGCTTTTACGGTCCCTGTGATCGATATGACTGAGGTCAACTTCAAGTGAACCGAGGTCTCAAATGAGGTTGCTTGTAGCAACCCAACCACACAGCGGCTACTCAAGTCCAACTTTCAATTTACTTACGCTGTGTCAAGCCTTGCTCGCGGATCTCAGTGGCATAGTGGTGATGGCGTAAGCCGGAGCAACTACACTCTGAGTTCTACACCAACTCAGGCTATCTCCAACTGATGAGCCCTAACAAGGGCGAAACCGCGGTCTTGGAGTGCCGGATTTGGGATGAGCAAATCTACAATATTACAAATGCTTTTACGGTCCCTGTGATCGATATGACTGAGGTCAACTTCAAGTGAACCGAGGTCTCAAATGAGGTTGCTTGTAGCAACCCAACCACACAGCGGCTACTCAAGTCCAACTTTCAATTTACTTACGCTGTGTCAAGCCTTGCTCGCGGATCTCAGTGGCATAGTGGTGATGGCGTAAGCCGGAGCAACTACACTCTGAGTTCTACACCAACTCAGGCTATCTCCAACTGATGAGCCCTAACAAGGGCGAAACCGCGGTCTTGGAGTGCCGGATTTGGGATGAGCAAATCTACAATATTACAAATGCTTTTACGGTCCCTGTGATCGATATGACTGAGGTCAACTTCAAGTGAACCGAGGTCTCAAATGAGGTTGCTTGTAGCAACCCAACCACACAGCGGCTACTCAAGTCCAACTTTCAATTTACTTACGCTGTGTCAAGCCTTGCTCGCGGATCTCAGTGGCATAGTGGTGATGGCGTAAGCCGGAGCAACTACACTCTGAGTTCTACACCAACTCAGGCTATCTCCAACTGATGAGCCCTAACAAGGGCGAAACCGCGGTCTTGGAGTGCCGGATTTGGGATGAGCAAATCTACAATATTACAAATGCTTTTACGGTCCCTGTGATCGATATGACTGAGGTCAACTTCAAGTGAACCGAGGTCTCAAATGAGGTTGCTTGTAGCAACCCAACCACACAGCGGCTACTCAAGTCCAACTTTCAATTTACTTACGCTGTGTCAAGCCTTGCTCGCGGATCTCAGTGGCATAGTGGTGATGGCGTAAGCCGGAGCAACTACACTCTGAGTTCTACACCAACTCAGGCTATCTCCAACTGATGAGCCCTAACAAGGGCGAAACCGCGGTCTTGGAGTGCCGGATTTGGGATGAGCAAATCTACAATATTACAAATGCTTTTACGGTCCCTGTGATCGATATGACTGAGGTCAACTTCAAGTGAACCGAGGTCTCAAATGAGGTTGCTTGTAGCAACCCAACCACACAGCGGCTACTCAAGTCCAACTTTCAATTTACTTACGCTGTGTCAAGCCTTGCTCGCGGATCTCAGTGGCATAGTGGTGATGGCGTAAGCCGGAGCAACTACACTCTGAGTTCTACACCAACTCAGGCTATCTCCAACTGATGAGCCCTAACAAGGGCGAAACCGCGGTCTTGGAGTGCCGGATTTGGGATGAGCAAATCTACAATATTACAAATGCTTTTACGGTCCCTGTGATCGATATGACTGAGGTCAACTTCAAGTGAACCGAGGTCTCAAATGAGGTTGCTTGTAGCAACCCAACCACACAGCGGCTACTCAAGTCCAACTTTCAATTTACTTACGCTGTGTCAAGCCTTGCTCGCGGATCTCAGTGGCATAGTGGTGATGGCGTAAGCCGGAGCAACTACACTCTGAGTTCTACACCAACTCAGGCTATCTCCAACTGATGAGCCCTAACAAGGGCGAAACCGCGGTCTTGGAGTGCCGGATTTGGGATGAGCAAATCTACAATATTACAAATGCTTTTACGGTCCCTGTGATCGATATGACTGAGGTCAACTTCAAGTGAACCGAGGTCTCAAATGAGGTTGCTTGTAGCAACCCAACCACACAGCGGCTACTCAAGTCCAACTTTCAATTTACTTACGCTGTGTCAAGCCTTGCTCGCGGATCTCAGTGGCATAGTGGTGATGGCGTAAGCCGGAGCAACTACACTCTGAGTTCTACACCAACTCAGGCTATCTCCAACTGATGAGCCCTAACAAGGGCGAAACCGCGGTCTTGGAGTGCCGGATTTGGGATGAGCAAATCTACAATATTACAAATGCTTTTACGGTCCCTGTGATCGATATGACTGAGGTCAACTTCAAGTGAACCGAGGTCTCAAATGAGGTTGCTTGTAGCAACCCAACCACACAGCGGCTACTCAAGTCCAACTTTCAATTTACTTACGCTGTGTCAAGCCTTGCTCGCGGATCTCAGTGGCATAGTGGTGATGGCGTAAGCCGGAGCAACTACACTCTGAGTTCTACACCAACTCAGGCTATCTCCAACTGATGAGCCCTAACAAGGGCGAAACCGCGGTCTTGGAGTGCCGGATTTGGGATGAGCAAATCTACAATATTACAAATGCTTTTACGGTCCCTGTGATCGATATGACTGAGGTCAACTTCAAGTGAACCGAGGTCTCAAATGAGGTTGCTTGTAGCAACCCAACCACACAGCGGCTACTCAAGTCCAACTTTCAATTTACTTACGCTGTGTCAAGCCTTGCTCGCGGATCTCAGTGGCATAGTGGTGATGGCGTAAGCCGGAGCAACTACACTCTGAGTTCTACACCAACTCAGGCTATCTCCAACTGATGAGCCCTAACAAGGGCGAAACCGCGGTCTTGGAGTGCCGGATTTGGGATGAGCAAATCTACAATATTACAAATGCTTTTACGGTCCCTGTGATCGATATGACTGAGGTCAACTTCAAGTGAACCGAGGTCTCAAATGAGGTTGCTTGTAGCAACCCAACCACACAGCGGCTACTCAAGTCCAACTTTCAATTTACTTACGCTGTGTCAAGCCTTGCTCGCGGATCTCAGTGGCATAGTGGTGATGGCGTAAGCCGGAGCAACTACACTCTGAGTTCTACACCAACTCAGGCTATCTCCAACTGATGAGCCCTAACAAGGGCGAAACCGCGGTCTTGGAGTGCCGGATTTGGGATGAGCAAATCTACAATATTACAAATGCTTTTACGGTCCCTGTGATCGATATGACTGAGGTCAACTTCAAGTGAACCGAGGTCTCAAATGAGGTTGCTTGTAGCAACCCAACCACACAGCGGCTACTCAAGTCCAACTTTCAATTTACTTACGCTGTGTCAAGCCTTGCTCGCGGATCTCAGTGGCATAGTGGTGATGGCGTAAGCCGGAGCAACTACACTCTGAGTTCTACACCAACTCAGGCTATCTCCAACTGATGAGCCCTAACAAGGGCGAAACCGCGGTCTTGGAGTGCCGGATTTGGGATGAGCAAATCTACAATATTACAAATGCTTTTACGGTCCCTGTGATCGATATGACTGAGGTCAACTTCAAGTGAACCGAGGTCTCAAATGAGGTTGCTTGTAGCAACCCAACCACACAGCGGCTACTCAAGTCCAACTTTCAATTTACTTACGCTGTGTCAAGCCTTGCTCGCGGATCTCAGTGGCATAGTGGTGATGGCGTAAGCCGGAGCAACTACACTCTGAGTTCTACACCAACTCAGGCTATCTCCAACTGATGAGCCCTAACAAGGGCGAAACCGCGGTCTTGGAGTGCCGGATTTGGGATGAGCAAATCTACAATATTACAAATGCTTTTACGGTCCCTGTGATCGATATGACTGAGGTCAACTTCAAGTGAACCGAGGTCTCAAATGAGGTTGCTTGTAGCAACCCAACCACACAGCGGCTACTCAAGTCCAACTTTCAATTTACTTACGCTGTGTCAAGCCTTGCTCGCGGATCTCAGTGGCATAGTGGTGATGGCGTAAGCGGAGCAACTACACTCTGAGTTCTACACCAACTCAGGCTATCTCCAACTGATGAGCCCTAACAAGGGCGAAACCGCGGTCTTGGAGTGCCGGATTTGGGATGAGCAAATCTACAATATTACAAATGCTTTTACGGTCCCTCTGATCGATATGACTGAGGTCAACTTCAAGT
>JAXRKO010000411.1:0-46593 GCA_037039905.1 Formica aserva
CTGGAGAATCCAGGGAGATCCTGTGGAACATCTTAAGGATTTTTATAGGATATGTTAGGGATATTTTTCATACGTTAAAAGGAACAAATTCTAAAATTTAAATATAAATTAAGATTGCGTTCTGTTATTTACTACCAATACTAAAAATCTAATACTAAAAATAGTTCACGTTTTTTAATATTTGAGGTTTTCGTGCTGTACATGAATATTTTAGGTTTGGCTTCCGGGTTTGAGTCGTGTAATATTTTCAAAACAATCCAATATCTGAATTCCCTATGTTGGGATTGCATCAGAAATTGAACTGATAAAAAATAATTATATTTTTAATTTCCTGTTAGTTGCTCTTTGCAAGCTTTATATAATTCTCATGACCAAATCTCAAATACGAGTTTGCGCGTCGCATAGCGGTAAACAAACGAACTAGCGGTTGAATACTATTTTTTGTAAAGTTTTTGGAATGTTGTGCATAGTAACATTTCTTATGAAATATTAAATAAATAATAATTTTGAATATGTGAAAATGTGCGCATCAAATTCAATTATTAATATTAAACGAAATTAATGTTAACAATTAATTGCACATATATATGTCCTCTGGAAATCCAAAGGACATTCAATATAATAGACAGGGCAGATATCCTACAGACATCCAGGGGTTATCCAGGGGACATTTATAGGACATTAATACTTATTACAATACTTAAAATTTCTAAATTATATTAAATAGCCTACATAACCGAAAGTAATCATGTATGCATATTAAATTTTCATAAAATATATTTATAATAATATCTTAAAACATCCTACAAATATCCTGGACCATCCTGGACATATTCAGGATGATCCTGAGGACGTTTTGTGCTGTCTGGGATGTAAACCTTCAGCATAATTATTAAATATATAATTATCATATTGATATAATATTATATATATTGTCTTGAAAAATGTATTCATATGTACAGTCATATATACAATATAATTACAAAGTTAATAAATTGATTAAGAACAAAATATATGATTTCTCTATTATGATACAGATAATATACAATATACTGCATTTAAGTATGACGCTAAAGCACTGTCTTCTCTGATGTATTAACTAATTGAATAGCAATGCACATGTTTACTCAATCTTCTAACACTACAAGTTATGAAGCATTGATCATTCCATTACAGATCACAAGATTCTATTAGCGGAGACTATAATATTTAACTCTCGCTTAAAAGATTCTCATGGTTTGTAAATGGATTCTTTTCTGACATTTGATGCAAGTTAGAGTTCTAGAGAGCTAGGGATCTATAATTTGCAAATTAGTACTCATCTATTACTTTCGCCTGCTTAAAATCAAAATAAAACATGATATAATATTAATAGCATAATATTACGATTACATTTTTGTTTATACAACAGTCTTACCAGTATAATTGTTAGAAAACATGCTAAAGCATTGTCTTCCCTGATGTATTAACTAACTGAATAACAATGCACATGTTTACTTAATCTTCTAACATTGCAAGTTAATGAATGAGCGTTGGTCATTCCACTACAGATCACAAGATTCTATTAGCGGAGACTATAATATTTAGCTCTCGCTTAAAAGATTCTCGTGCTTTGTAAATGGATTCCTGACAATCGATGTAATCCACTGGTTTGCAAATTAGTATCTATCTACTACTTTCGTCTGCTTAACATAAAAATAAACATGATATAATGTTAATAGGCAGCATAAAATCGTTTGTACAGCAATCTTACCAGTATAATTGTCATCATTACAATTTTCACAATCTTCCTTTAGGTTGAATAAACTCACAATACTTAAAAACATTATTTCATATTGTAGTTGTACAATAGTTATTCCAGCACTGGTATATGTTGCGTACACAAATACACTATTTGTAGCGTAAAGATCCCACTGTAAATAAAAGAGATTGATTAATTTCTTGACAATTATTAAGCTTATGTTGCATATACATGCTCTTGTATTATAAAGATATAATAAAAACTACTCGCCTTTAATTGTAATGTGTCTTATTACATATATCTAAGAACTTGTCCCACATTGCTAAAGTACCCAAGCTCTTTCATATTAGCAAAAAATATTTATTCAATGTCACTTCGTAGGATGAGCAAAATCTCGAAAATTTATAGATATGTTTTATACTAAAATATGATAATAAGATATTAAGACAGTGACATATGAGAGGTTAGGATATCTCTCGTATGTACAGTAGGCAATGTAGAAAACTATTAGAATATCCTTATTATTTATATACAGATTACTTGTTGCATACCTGTATTTTTTATACTGTCCGTAAACAATTAATAGTTGTACTATATTCTTTTGCACTTAAAATTTCACGTATATGTCATACGAAATACTCCAAACGGTTCCACCCCGCCCCCCCGGCCCGCACCATGACCACTAGAGTGCATTAGTTTTTTTTATTTTTCAAGGCAAATATGAACCAACAAACGTTTTAATTAGTTTTTTCGTGACCAACAAACGATTACGCATTGATTGAACTAAATTTGAAACAAAAATAATATCTTTCCGGCTAACTTCACACAAAATTTTGTTTTTGTGTTTTCAAAAAAAATATTAACCAACAAACGTTGTAATTAGGCCAACAATCACCAACAAACGACCAACAAACGATCCATAAGAAAAAAAAAATTATAAAAGTGAATGTTGACCGGCTAACTTTATGGAGCTCGTATATGGACATATACCTCTACATAGAGATCGAGAATTTATTTGTCAGATTGGTGATCCTGAAGTCGGAGTTTCGCATTGTCACCGCGCGAGGTCTCCAATATCAATTCGGCTCCGTAAAGTTAGCCGGACCACTTTAACTTTTTGATAATTAAAATTATCTAATCGTTTGGTGGTCGTTTGGTGATGATTGGTAGCCTAATTAAAACGTTTGGTGGTCAATCGTTTTTTTAAAATTAAATAATTAAAATATTGGTGTAAAGTTAGCCGGACATTTTTAATTTTTAGTCTAATCGATTAAAGCAAGGCTTATTCGATGCAGAATCGTTAGGTGGTCACAAATCCTTTATTTACAACGTTTGGTGGTCCATAATTTATCCAAAAAGTAAAAAAAACCATGTGCGTTGACCCTGCGCCTGCGCATGCCTTCGTCGTCCAATGAGGGTAAATATAGCGAAAAGGGGACTCAGCCCAAATAACCTTGATATATGTTGTCAAGGACATAATCCTGAGTAACTTTTTCTTCTAATTTAATCGTCGCTCGTTGCTTATTAAAAAGTTATTAACAAAAAAGTTTGAAATATACTAAAGTACATGCATGGACAGGAAGCACGCGCGCGAATACACACACACACACCCACACACGGGGTGGTGCAAGGGGGGCCTTCGGCCCCCCTCCCGCACCCACATCTCCGATAGGCTGGGTGGACCTCGCTTTACAACTTACAAAGTGCATGCTACATTGTACAGACGCTCGACGCTGTCATGTAAAGGCACCTTTATGGTTGCGGTCGGGAAGACGCTAGAAATGCTTCGAAACGTTTGATTGACCAATCAGGACAGAGAGTAAACATTTCTTTATTCTGATTGGTTAATGTAATGCTTCGAAGCATCTCTAGGTCTTCCCGACCGCAGCCCGCAACCTACCACACGACACACACAATAACTGCCGACACTTACGTTACAGCCTTACCCTGGCCTGCGCTTTCCTATTTTTCCTTTCCTACCACCTCCCTAACACAAATTCCTTCCTTCCCCCAAGAGGAACCTTCATATATACGACATTATTCTATCTACGACATTATTCTATCTTTAAACCAGTTTATGGCCGTATAGCGAGTACTCGCTGGAGCCAATCCCAAACCCAAGCAAGCAAGCAAGCAAGCACGTTACAGCCTTCGTCGAGTACGGCTGTGAGTTGTGATACGTTATGCGTGTGTCCTTTGTTTGGACCTTATTTTTTGGACTTTCTTCTCTTCTAAGAGGATTTTTATTATTGTTAACGCCTTTGTATTCTCATTTAACGCCACTTCTGTATACATTATACGCTAGATTGTGGCCGTATTGACCTTCGTTCGAGGGCAGGAGCCATTCAAGCAAAGAAGAAGAAGAAGAAGAAGCGACACGTAACTGGGAAACCGCATACCAGAGAAAGACCACGTACCCACTAACCTCAACGACGACAATGATGCCTAGGAAGAATACGGCGGCCGCCGCGTCCTCTGCGACAACCGTCCCGTCCTCCGCGACAACCGTTCCGTCCTCCGCGACAACCGTCCCGTCCTCCACGACAACCACCGCCTCATCGTCGTGGAGTATCATTCAAACGCCGCCGAGCACGTTGACGCCGATCGTAGATCGATGGTCAGGCAACCCACTCAATCTCAACGATCGTCCGGCATCTTACATGCGTTATCTCGAATCTGAGATCTCGCGGTTGAAGCGGGAGGTGCAAACCACCCAGGAAACTTTCACTCGGGAAATGGCCAACATCGAGGCCGTACTCTTTAACAAGCGGAAGCTGCTCGACGAGGCAGACAGGGAACGCGTCAAGCTCGAGCTCAATATCAAACGCTTGCGGGATGATAACGAAGATCTCAAGAACAAGTAAGTGATACTGTATTCAGGTATTTTTTCACATTGTTTCTTTACTTGCGAGATGGATAGGAAAGTCAAATGGCATTAATAAAAATTATATTAATATTGATAGATATTGGCGTAATTGAGCTTGTGATATTTTGAGAATTATTGTGTCTGTCTAAAGTGTGAATTTCTATACAGAAATAACTCGATGTAAGAATTTTCATTTCGTTTTGTGCTTAAGCATGAATTGGGTCGCTTGTTGGATGCATGATAGATGTGTACCGTTGTTTAATGAAAATAAGTGCACTGCTGTAGTAACGTTCGGATTTCAATGCTATAGAGCATATGCTATGTATTAAAAAATAACAGATATTAGTACAAGAATCTTGAAGTAATTAAAATGGTATTTTAATTTATTTTTATTAAGTAAATATATATAATGTGTTCTGAAAGTTGAGAAGATATGTTATGTAATTAGACTTAATCGGGTATGCATATCATTTATTAAATTATAATGAATAACAACTGCCACTGTATAATCATGCTCTGATGTAATAGCTCATAGAAATCTTAGCGAGCATTTTCAAAAATGCTGAGAGTTAAAAATAAAATGTTTAGAACAGTAAATGTATTCATATCGAAGATAGTTATTCTACTAACGGAAATAAATGATATATGTTTGTGATTTAATGAGTATGACTAACATTTTTATTTAATGTATGTTCTCTAGATTGAAGAAGAAGACTAAGAATTTGCAGATAGTAGAACGAAATGCAGTGATACATGAAAAATGCTCCAGTGATTTGCAATCGTGGGTGAAGTGCAAGATACTTATGGTGATAGAAAGTTGTTCAAAGCAATTGAAAGCATTGCTCGATGCTTTGAAACACCAGGAGAAGGAGCTCGATTTTGCAAAGGTTATCATATCATGTGTCTTGTGCATATCGTGGGAAAGCCCTATAGAGAGAAGCATATTTCTACCGCAAATGGCAGCATACATGCAAACCCAGAGACAGCTGGACTTTAGCGATATTATCCATCAGGCATTGAAGGAGGTTTTGTGCATGTTTTCGAGAGGGGAGGATCCTTTGATAGACGTGTCATCTGGCCGTGAAGACAGTCCGAATAGTCAAGCGAGTCCTTTGTTAAGTTTTGTGGGGGCTTCTTCATCTTGTCAAGTACCGATGATACCAATACCAGGCGACGACTCATCAGAACCGAAAAGTTTTACTTATTTATTAGATTGTTATTCAAGAATTGCAATTGAAGAAAGAAATCATGGAAAGGTACGCACATACACACATCTTCAAAATTAGACAAGATTTTATTAAACTAATTCTTTTTTATATATTTTATAGCAATCCAGTGTACCTCCCCTTTCCGATGTACTGACAAGTTTGAAAGCGCTATGTGTTCAGTATTCCAGCCTCGTTCTACAAGGGTTAATTGGCATTTACCAAGCTGCTGTCATACCTAATTGCACCACTTATCTTTTCTATCGGATATTATCGCAGAACTTACCTCGGGGCTATCTTCGCGAACTCGTGGCTAGGACACACACGAATCCGAACGTGTTCAATAAAATTTTCACTCCAGTCCTGCAACACCTGTATTTCGCGATACACAAGGCGATCTTAAACGACAATACGCCAAGAAGACCGATCGAGGCGCTAGGCGAACTGATAGAGATTCGCAGTGGACCAAACAGCAATATACATCCGATTTGGCGTTTGATAATGAATCAAGTTCAATTCTTGCCTGATGTTATGACATCAGCAGCCAGAAGAGAGCTCTCGAGAACTTCACTCCTGGGACCGTTTTTCTCGGCATTGGTATCTGCCGAAGTGCAACCGAAACTGCTGGAGAAATTCTTCAATATAAATTTTGACAATATAAATCCGAACAAATCGATGACTCTCATACGTCAGCAAGGGTTGGAGAGTACCAGAATGTCGTTGTACAAGATGTTTGATACGATACTCGCGAATAGCAGCTGCCGCGATGCCACTCTTGCGTACTTGGCGACGTTGCTACGTCACAACGAGAAACGCGCGCAAATACAGACGGAGGACATTCCCTCCTTTGCCGGAGATGGATTTATGTTGAATCTACTATCGATTTTGCAAATGCTCTCTGTGAACATCAAGCTGGATACTGTAGGCCCACTATATCCATTTCATCCTTCCAATTTCGTCGAGATAAAGAACGACACAAGACTGAAACTCACTTCGCAAGAGGTTGCGGAATGGCAGAAACATTTGGACAGCACACATAAATGGACGGAACCGAAGTTTCCGACACAATATTGGTTCCTCACGCTGCATTGTCATCACATCGCACTGTTACCGGCGTTGCAAAACTATCGGAGAAAGTTGTATGCCTCAAAGGATTTACAAGAAATGCTCGACAAACTGCAAGCTACAGAATCTCAATGGAAAGATGGTCCTTTAGCGGAGCACAATAAAGACTTGATCAAACAATGGAAGCAACAGTTGAAGCAACTGGTTACATTCAAATTATGTGCAGAGGTAGCTCTGATAGAGCCCATCTTTTTGAGAAGATGCTTAGGCTTTTATATATCGGTCGCCGAATTTTTGCTGAGTCTTCTAACGCAGACTACTCCGGATAATTTGCTTCCCGAACTTCCGTTGCCTCAAGAAGTTATGTGCAAATTCACCGCATTACCAGAATGGTACATGGAAGACATAGTGGAATTCTTGTTATTCACATTCGAGTAAGTTTTTACTAAATTATCAAATCTCACAAATTATACATAATGCTTATCTGGAGCTTATTAACAATTATAACTGCATTGTTTTATTTGCAGATTCTGCCCAATGTGGGGGTTTGATATAGATTTATCGCCGCTTATCACTTTGTTACTCGTCGTCGTGTGTACGCCACATTGTATACAAAATCCGCATCTAATCGCAGGAATCATCGAGGTTCTTTATAATTCATTTAAGTTATATAATGTTCAGGTAGGAGTTTGTAGGGGAACAGAAACTTTTGGCCACAATCATTTTATCCAATTCATGGCACATCCTATATCCAAGACATTTCTGGCGTCGTATCTCATGAAGTTTTATATCGACGTTGAACTCATTGACATTAATTCCGAATTTGAGGCTAAGTTTACAGTATGTTATCACATAAGTGTGATTTTAAATTCGTTGTGGCATAGCCCGATGCATCGAGCGTCTATCGTCAATGAGAGTAATAATGGCAAGCACTTCGTCAAGTTTATCAACATATTGATGAACGACACCACTTTGCTGCTCGAGGACACTCAGGAATATTATTTGAAATATATACTCGAGGTGGAGGAACTTATGTCCGACACTATCACGTGGAACGCTATTTCGCAGGAGCAACAACAATCGAGAACGAAACAGTTGGTGGAGAACGAGGAAGAAGTCAGATTCTCTCTTAAATTAGCCAAGGAAATAGTTGCTATGTTTCATCATTTAACAGTCGACATTAAGGAACCATTTCTACGACCGGAATTAGTCGGACAATTGTGTGCCATGCTGAATTTCAGTTTGCAACAGTTGTGCGGATCTAAGTCTGAAAATTTGACAGTAAAAAAACTGGAAAAATACGGATGGCAACCGAAGAAGTTATTTAGTCAATTGATTGATATATATTTACATCTTGACTGTGATAATTTTGCGGCTGCTTTAGCCAGTGATGAAGTGAGTATCTTTTATAATATATCATATACATATATTACACATATATGTATATGTATATATATATATATATATATATATATATATATATATAATTCATTTTTGCAGCTTTTGTTTTGTAACGAGTTATTCACCGACGCTGCGAATGAATTAGAGAGATCCGGCATTAAAACTACGACGGAAATTGAGAGTTTCGTAGCTCTCACTGAGCGTGCGGCGGTAATCGCAAGAGACAATCGCGCGCGTGGCGACGCTCCTGAGGAATTTCGGGATCCATTGATGGACACTCTTATGGAGGATCCAGTCAAGCTACCGTCTGGTATTGTTGTGGACAAAGCAGTTATCATTAGACATTTATTCAACAGTGCCACGGATCCTTTCAATCGGCAGCCGCTTAGCGAAGATATGCTCGTGCCAAGTAAGTAATACATGTATTGTTAATATTTTTCTCTTTTTTGATAAAGTCAACTTTCTTTTAGTCTAAATATTGGTAACATTTCATAACAATGCATTTTCATATACATAAATATATTAGAAAAATATTTGATGCGTCATGGATAATATAGTTTTTGACTGTCTTTTAAAGTCTATCGTATTGAAGTTTTTTAATATCTTATGCATGTAGAAATATATCCTAAATTAATATTTATTTTCGAAATTGCAGTGCCCGATTTGAAAGAAAGAATATCAATATGGAAACAACAAAAGAAACAGTACTAAGGTGACAAGAATTATGCACATAAAAATAAGAATATAGGGAAGGAAAGAAAAAGGAAGAAAAAGAAACATTATAAATGCTTATATATATACGTATGTATGTATGTATGTATGTATCTATGTAAAATAATGTAACACAATAAACATATAGCAATATATTATGAATAATAAAAATAATATTTACTTGTGCTCTCTTTTTTGAGGATTTTTGGCTGTATAATAGTAGTATGAAACTATCAAAACTTAAAGAAAGAAAATATTTCTTATGTTTATATTGTTTGGAAAATCAAATAAATAGATCTGGATAAAAAAAATTGAAGTAACCCCAGATAATATGATTTTTAACGTCCTCATAATTGTTGTTATTTAATATTTTTCATAATTTATGACAAGTTTTTGGTCATGAATACCTTATAAAATTAATTTCAAAAAATAAAAAAAAATAAAACAAGAAGATTTTAAATTAGGTAAAAGTATTTTCCTATAATTTTTAGTAAATAACTTAAGTAAGATTTAAATTATCAAATGATTATTATGGTTTTATCAGTAAAATGTAAAAAATTTTATGTCCCTGGCAATGCATTTTTCTTGTCAAATTTGTCAATAAGTGCTACAATATGCAATTTTTTTATAAAAATCAGTACAAAAATTTTAAACTTAAATCAACGAAAAATTACGATGATCCATCCAATGATCGTGTCAATGTTTAACAACTTTTCTGATTATTAATCTCGTTGGAAAATCGTTAAATTAATAAAAAGTCTTATGTATGTGTCAATTTTATCAGTTTTATCAGTTCTATTATTTGTTTCGCTATAATGCAGTTGATAATATTGAAATATTATGATAAGATCAATTCAGCCTTTTAGAAAATTCTTTCAAATGCAAAATGCAAATGAACATTTTGGATTTATATAAATATAATGTATAATTAATTTAATAATGCGAATAGGAGTGTAATTTGTGCAGATAGTATTCTTTCGCAAGTATTTCCCCAGTAAGCAAAATGCGCGCAATATGCCAGCAGATTGGCAACAGATTTCCTCAGCCCTTGCTAGCAATTTGGGATCTGTTATGTCCGCATTAGGCTAATGATCTGCCAGCAGAGCCTGCTCACAGAATCTGAGAGCAGATTGGCAGCAGAAACCGAGCACCCGCTCGGTCCTGCTAACATGATTTGACGTCAGATTGATGGCAGAAACCGAGCAGGATCTGCGCGCGCGCAAACTGACGGCAGATTGGTAGCAGAAACCGAGCAGAATCTGCAACTTTTGGCCATTCATATAAAATGGTGCATTTAAATGAATTTAAAGGATCTCAAACCCAAGTGGCAAAATGACGGTGAATTTTGGTCACAAAATGATCAATTAGATGGCCTAAGCTAGGTCTCATAAAACCCGAAAATGGCATCAATAGTTGATATATCACATTCACAAGACGTCATTTTCTGACATTTGTATTAATAACATATAAATATATAATATTAATAACATATATTAATGTAATATATATAGAAAAATTTAAATAATTTATAAAATTAAAGATTTATATATGGAATTTAATTTCTATTTTATATCTAAGTAGATAATAACGATTTTCATTTATTCGGACAATTTCTGTCCGAATAAGTGAAAATCGGACATTTACTTGTCCGATTTTCCAAAAATTAGTTCAATATCTGAATTCCTCTGTATGGGAGTCGTATCAGAAATTAAACTGATAAAAACCCAGACAGCACAAGGATGTCCTTAGGACGTCCAAAGGGCATCCAGGACATATATGTAGGATATCCTGAGGATATCCTATTTTAATCCTCGGATCTCCTCTGGATGTCCTGAGGAAGAGTAAATGATAGCCGTACACTAGCCTCTGGAGAATCCAGGGAGATCCTGTGGAACATCTTAAGGATTTCTATAGGATATGTTAGGGATATTTTTCATACGTTAAAAGGAACAAATTCTAAAATTTAAATATAAATTAAGATTGCGTTCTGTTATTTACTGCCAATACTAAAAATCTAATACTAAAAATAGTTCACGTTCTTTAATATTTGAGGTTTTCGTGCTGTACGTGAATATTTTAGGTTTGGCTTCCGGGTTTGAGTCGTGTAATATTTTTAAAACAATCCAATATCTGAATTCCCTATGTTGGGATTGCATCAGAAATTGAACTGATAAAAAATAATTATATTTTTAATTTCTTGTTAGTTGCTCTTTGCAAGCTTTATATAATTCTCATGACCAAATCTCAAATACGAGTTTGCGCGTCGCATAGCGGTAAACAAACGAACTAGCGGTTGAATACTATTTTTTGTAAAGTTTTTGGAATGTTGCGCATAGTGACATTTCTCATGAAATATTAAATAAATAATAATTTTGAATATGTGAAAATGTACGCATCAAATTCAATTATTAATATTAAACGAAATTAATGTTAACAATTAATTGCACATGTATATGTCCTCTGGAAATCCAAAGGACATTCAATATAATAGACAGGGCAGATATCCTACAAACATCCAGAGGTTATCCAGGGGACATTTATAGGACATTAATACTTATTACAATACTTAAAATTTCTAAATTATATTAAATAGCCTACATAACCGAAAGTAATCATGTATGCATATTAAATTTTCATAAAATATATTTATAATAATATCTTAAAACATCCTACAAATATCCTGAACCATCCTGGACATATTCAGGATGATCCTGAGGACGTTTTGTGCTGTCTGGGAATAATTAAAATGTCATTAATCGCATTTTGCAGTCTTTATATACGCTCATGACAAGAACTTGAATATGGGTATAGAAAGTAAATAGTGCGCCGCATAGCGGTAAGCGAATAAACTATACTATTTCAATAAATTATATAAATGGCTAAAAGCTGCAAATTCTGCTCGGTTTCTGCTGCCAATTTGTCATCAGATTGCGCGAGCGCAGATCTAGCTCGGTTGCTGCCGACAATCTGACGTCAAGTCAAGTTAGCAGACCCTGCTCGATTTTTGCTGCCAATTTGTCGTCAAATTGCACGCGCGCAGATCCTGCTCGGTTTTTGCTATCAATCTGCCATCAGATTGCGCGCGCGCAGATCTTGCTCGGTTTTTGCAACCAATCTGACGTCAAGTCATGTTAGCAAATCTTGCTCGTTTTCTGCTATCAGATTCTGTGAGCATACTCTGCTTTGTTTTTGGCACCAATCTGTCGATTTAATCTGAAATAACAACTTCTGTACCAAATTTGTATCCTTTTTGCTAACAATAATTGATAGCAGGCACTTGGCATGATTTGCTTTCGACAGATTTGGCTATCTGGGTCATTCGTAAACTAACATTGTAATGTTACAATTATTTCGATTAACACGATAATTGTCGTTTAATTAAGTGTAAAATAATAATAACGCAACTCACACATTACTTAGTAAATTTAAATGGAATTTATAAAATAAATGATATAACCCAGACAGCACAAGGATGTCCTTGGGACGTCCAAAGGGCATCCAGGACATACATGTAGGATATCCTGAGGATATCCTATTTTAATCCTCGGATCTCCTCTGGATGTCCTGAGGAAGAGTAAATGATAGCCGTACACTAGCCTCTGGAGAATCCAGGGAGATCCTGTGGAACATCTTAAGGATTTCTATAGGATATGTTAGGGATATTTTTCATACGTTAAAAGGAACAAATTCTAAAATTTAAATATAAATTAAGATTGCGTTCTGTTATTTACTGCCAATACTAAAAATCTAATACTAAAAATAGTTCACGTTCTTTAATATTTGAGGTTTTCGTGCTGTACATGAATATTTTCGGTTTGGCTTCCGGGTTTGAGTCGTGTAATATTTTTAAAACAATCCAATATCTGAATTCCCTATGTTGGGATTGCATCAGAAATTGAACTGATAAAAAATAATTATATTTTTATTTTCCTGTTAGTTGCTCTTTGCAAGCTTTATATAATTCTCATGACCAAATCTCAAATACGAGTTCGCGCGTCGCATAGCGGTAAACAAACGAACTAGCGGTTGAATACTATTTTTTGTAAAGTTTTTGGAATGTTGCGCATAGTAACATTTCTCATGAAATATTAAATAAATAATAATTTTGAATATATGAAAATGTGCGCATCAAATTCAATTATTAATATTAAACGAAATTAATGTTAACAATTAATTGCACATGTATATGTCCTCTGGAACTCCAAAGGACATTCAATATAATAGACAGGGCAGATATCCTACAGACATCCAGGGGTTATCCAGGGGACATTTATAGGACATTAATACTTATTACACAATACTTAAAATTTCTAAATTATATTAAATAGCCTACATAACCGAAAGTAATCATGTATGCATATTAAATTTTCATAAAATATATTTATAATAATATCTTAAAACATCCTACAAATATCCTGAACCATCCTGGACATATTCAGGATGATCCTGAGGACGTTTTGTGCTGTCTGGGTAATCGCATTTTGCAGGCTTTATATACGCTCATGACAAGAACTTGAATACGGGTATAGAAAGTAAATAGTGCGCCGCATAGCGGTAAACGAATAAACTATACTATTTCAATAAATTATATAAATGGCTAAAAGTTGCAAATTCTGCTCGGTTTCTGCTGCCAATTTGCCATCAGATTGCGCGCGCGCAGATCTTGCTTGGTTTCTGCCGACAATCTGACGTCAAGTCAAGTTAGCAAAGCCTGCTCGATTTCTGCTACCAATCTGCCGTCAAATTGCACGCGCGCAGATCCTGCTCGGTTTTTGCTACTAGCACAACACAACGCGCGCTTCGCGCGCGCTATTTATTCTTTTTCATTAAACATTTTTAACGATATATACACGAAATAATAACTGTCAAAATATGCAATGACAGCCGCTCACGAAGTAAGCGCAATGACAGAACCAATCAGCATCGCGGAAAAGCGACAACAATACACTTCGAGACTTTCGAGTATCGACTTTACATGCCTTTTTTTAGATAGGATCAATCTGCCATCATATTGCGCGCGCGCAGATCTTGCTCGGTTTTTGCAACCAATCTGACGTCAAATCATGTTAGCAAATCTTGCTCGTTTTCTGCTATCAGATTCTGTGAGCATACTCTGCTTTGTTTTTGGCACAAATCTGTCGATTTAATCTGAAATAACAACTTCTGTACCAAATTTGTATCCTTTTTGCTAACAATAATTGATAGCAGGCACTTGGCATGATTTGCTTTCGACAGACTTAACTCTGGGGCGCTTTTGATCGAAACAAACATCTATAATAGTGAGCCTTAATCATCGCGGCAGTGTTGCTTTATGTGTACCTTTACCTTTCGTTTACTGCCGGTCTACAATAGGTGATTTAAGCCTTAAGCCTTAAAAAATTGACCAATCACAATCAAGTATGAGGAAAATACTTGACTGTGATTAGTCAATTTCTTAAGGCTTAGGGCTTAAATCACCTATTGTAGACCGGCACTTAACCCTTTTGCTGCTTCCCATACAACACACAAAGATTGCATACATATTGTAGCAATCTTTCACCGCAATATTGCAACTTTGCAAATTCACTGCAAAATGTTGCTGCATCATTGCTGTGGAATTGCAGCAATGATAAAATGTCCGCTTTTAGAAATATTGCAACAAAATATTATAGCAATATTGCAATGTAATGAATTTGCAATGATGTATATATATTTATTTTTGGGTATATAAATGTGTAATTATTGACGATACATTGTAATTAAATGTCTTTATTTGTACTTATGTTAACGTTATAAATAACATAACATTTCACATAACATACCCAGACAGCACAAGGATGTCCTTAGGACGTCCAAAGGGCATCCAGGACATACATGTAGGATATCCTGAGGATATCCTATTTTAATCCTCGGATCTCCTCTGGATGTCCTGAGGAAGAGTAAATGATAGCCGTACACTAGCCTCTGGAGAATCCAGGGAGATCCTGTGGAACATCTTAAGGATTTCTATAGGATATGTTAGGGATATTTTTCATACGTTAAAAGGAACAAATTCTAAAATTTAAATATAAATTAAGATTGCGTTCTGTTATTTACTACCAATACTAAAAATCTAATACTAAAAATAGTTCACGTTTTTTAATATTTGAGGTTTTTGTGCTGTACATGAATATTTTAGGTTTGGCTTCCGGGTTTGAGTCGTGTAATATTTTCAAAACAATTCAATATCTGAATTCCCTATGTTGGGATTGCATCAGAAATTGAACTGATAAAAAATAATTATATTTTTAATTTCCTGTTAGTTGCTCTTTGCAAGCTTTATATAATTCTCATGACCAAATCTCAAATACGAGTTCGCGCGTCGCATAGCGGTAAACAAACGAACTAGCGGTTGAATACTATTTTTTGTAAGGTTTTTGGAATGTTGCGCATAGTAACATTTCTCATGAAATATTAAATAAATAATAATTTTGAATATATGAAAATGTGCGCATCAAATTCAATTATTAATATTAAACGAAATTAATGTTAACAATTAATTGCACATGTATATATCCTCTGGAAATCCAAAGGACATCCAATATAATAGACAGGGCAGATATCCTACAGACATCCAGGGGTTATCCAATGGACATTTATAGGACATTAATACTTATTACAATACTTAAAATTTCTAAATTATATTAAATAGCCTACATAACCGAAAGCAATCATGTATGCATATTAAATTTTCATAAAATATATTTATAACAATATCTTAAAACATCCTACAAATATCCTGAACCATCCTGGACATATTCAGGATGATCCTGAGGACGTTTTGTGCTGTCTGGGTATTATTGCACTTAACATGTTCACGAAATAAAAATATTTTTTTTTTTATATTAGAGAAATATATAAAAATGGTTCAGCTTTACGCGCCGCTTTTATTACCACTAATAATTTATTGAATTTTGTCCATTATTGTTTTCCTTTGTTAAATGTCTGTAAAAATAAAATAGGAATTAAAATTCATATTTACATAAAAATATACATACTGCAAATATACATAAATATTTTTATCAAATATTTTAAAGTCCATATCTACAGCAAAATAGAAAATTAGAGAAAGCAAAAAATATCCACATAAAAAATATACGAACATATATCATAGATAAATATAATTTTTACTTTTGCGATCTCAATAATTTTAAGGTTATATAGGTTATTAACCTTAGGACATGCTATTCTATTATAATTAATTAATACATAATATATATAGGTCGCTATAATAAAACATAATATTATCAAAAAGCTCTTACCTTTTCTCGTACGCAACAATAAAAAATGTGAATCACGAAATACACGACAATCACAGATATGTGCAGCAAGACCGGCGCCTACTACACACGCACACAATCGCGAACGCGTACATGTGCTGCGCAAAGCATACAGTGCAGCAATATAAGCCAATTTAAGAAAAATGTTTTAATAAAATGAACCATTTAGTATTGTTTATCGTTAACATCTTTCATGTAGAATATTGCAAAAAAAAAATTATTTTATTATAATATTTTATTATTAAAATTATATAAAAATTGAATTTTGCAATATTTCCGAAATATTAATGTCATGTTGCTACAAATGTGCTGGTACTTTGTGGCTCTATATTTCTGCAATGTCTTTGTAATGTTGCATTGCAATTTGCAACATTGCAATATTGCTGCAATATAATTGCAATGATCTGTGCTGTATGGGTTACTAGATTCGCCATGCAACCATGTGACAAGTTAGCAGGTAAATTACGACATTCGAAGTATATCTCAAATACTTTTGTGTATCTTTTTAGCTTCGTACTGCATTCATACGCTAAATATATATACATCACTCTATATTACATTGCTACATTTGCACAGTATAGTATAACAATAAGCTACCTACACATAAACATATTTCCTATACAAATCCTGTATTTATTCATAGGTACATCCCCCTTTTGTTATATATTGATATTCTTTGACTAGATCAATCTGTGATTAGATTAATCAATATCAATTGTATAGTTTGGAAGCACATATCATATAGAATATTTATCTATTTTCTTCCAAGTCACACAATGGCATTGGTTATTTAAATTCCACTAACGTAGAAATTACGATCTAGCCAAACATATATACATATGTATATGAATAATTAAATTTTGCAAATCAGAGAAAAAATATAATAAATAAAGATTTTTTAAATATTTTTTATATTGCTTTCTACTTGTGCTTGAAAAATATTTTTGACAAAAATATGTTTTAGAAATGCAGGTAAGAGAATAGATAGAATAATTGTAAAGTGAGTATTGATCCTGATATTGAAAGGAACTGGTTAAGAAATTCTTCCACCATCAGTGTTCATTTGACAATCGTTATTATATCCTTATTGTAATTGCCAGAAGTTGAATAATCAGAAGTTCAATATTGGGGATGGACTAATGTTGCAATCTCGCATATTTCTGTAATAGGAGCTGCTTACGAGCGTGTTTAGTGATGGTCAGCTAAACGAAAAGAAGGTATAAAATTACTATACAATTTTTACCTTGACAATGTAAGTTGGAAGCAGATATTGCAAGTACAAAATTAATATCGAATATTATTCTCTCAACTCTAAATTTAATTTTTGTGTAGAGATCAAGCGTCAAATATATATGTATAAGTCTATCTCTTTCTTTCTAATTCCTTTCACCAGAAAAAAAATACAATTATTTCAAACATAGATTTCTTTATACATTATTATCATTTCTCGATATGTTTTTAGCAAAAATTATGGTATACTTGGCGAATGATGAGATTGATATGATTTTATTTACAATTAATGCAAATCATTGTTTGCAGACAAAAAGACATATATGTGAAATACTCTTTTAATATACGATTTAAATATAAGATAATATATCTTGTAAATAATTGCATGATATTCATCCATAAAATCTTGTGGTCCTCGAGGCGGAGCTGTTGTCCGATAGAAGAAAGGTCGATACAAAATCGAAGACATAATTGCAGGAGCAATTTAAATAATATCTCATACTGTTATCCTCAAACAATATATATACATATATATTTGCATAAGTGTACATATTTAAATCACCGACATTAATGTAACTCGTTTGAATATTAACATTGAACTGTATAACTTTATTGACTCGTTCTCTCATTGCGCAATAGATAAATAGATAAATAAATTTCTTTATCTATTTATTAATTATTAATTATTTTTTAGGCTTAGGCCGGTATTCATAATCCGTTCTTATATCCAAGATCATCTAAAGTTCGTATCAGACTACGCATTAAAAATTGAGGATTGAAGATTGGAGTTTGACTAATCAGAGCCAAAGGAACTAAAATTTCTTTGTTCTGATTGGTTAAATTTCAATCTTAAATCTGCAATCTCAATCTTCAATGCATAGTGTGATACGGGCTTAAAGATAATATTACATTTGTTGTACGACAAACTTTTTAAGCATATTGGCTGCAAAATAGAAACTTTTTTGAGTCTCTAGAAATTAGCTAATCGCTTAAAAAGTTTGTTGTACGACAAATGTAATATCGGCCTTAAGCCCGTATCAACTACAGACTATGCATTGAAGATTGAGATTCGAGATTTAAGATTGAAATTTGACCAATCAGAATAAAGAAATTTTAGTCCTTTTTGTTCTGATTAGTCAAATTCCAATTTTTAATATTCAATCTTCAATTTGCAATGCGTAATCTGATACGGTCTTTAAAGTCCGTATCAGACTACGCATTGAAGATTGAGATTGAAAATTCAAGTTTGAAATTTGATCAATCAGGATACAGAAATTTTAGTTTCTTTTGTTCTGATTAGTCAAATTCCAATCTTTAATCTTCAATCTTCAATTTGCAATGCGTAGTCTGATACGGACTTTAGTGTGGTCTTGTGTCGTTTTAAGATCTCATTCAACCAATGAAATGGCCACATAGCATCTTAAAGCCCGTATCAGATTACGCATTGAAGATTGAGATTAAAGATTGAAGATTAAAATTTGTCCAATCCGAATTAAAAAATTTTAGTCTCTTTTGTTCTGATTAGTCAAATTTCAATCTTTAATCTTTAATCTTCAATTTTTAATGCGTATCTGATACGGGTTTTACGACATATAAGCATTGGCGATGCGCCATAAGGCTCGTTCAACAATAAGTCGTATGTCGTTAAGCCCGAATCAGACTACGTATTAAAGATTGAAATTTAACCAATCAGACTAAAAGGAACTAAAATTTCCTTGTCTTGATTAGTCAAATTTCAATCTCAATGCATAGTCTGATACAGGCTTTAGTCGTTAGCAAATTGACCAATGACAGTCGATTATTCCAAAAATATTCGATTGATCAATTTGCTTACGACTAACGACATACGGCTTATTGCAGAACGGTCCTTATTATAAATTTTTAAAAGCCGAATTGCAAAATCTGGCTGTATATGTAAAATTATTAGCTATACAAAAAAACATTTTGAATGCGATAGCAAACGTTACCAATCAATCACCAAACAAGTGATGAAAAAAAATTCCCAGTAATCGAAATAGGGGGAGGGGAAAGGGCCTAAGAAAAAGATAAAAATTTGTTTAAGATTTTTTTTTAAATAAACGGGAAACTACCAAACGTTTTGGATACGATACCAAACATTAGCAATCAACCATTGAAAGATTGATAAAAAAAAAATTTTCAAAAGTCAAAGTAGGGGGGCTAAAAAAAGATCAAAAATTTGTTTACGATTTTGTCAAAAAACGGAAAACTACCAAACTTTTTTAATGCGATACCAAACATTACCAATCAACCACCAACCGATTGATAAAAAAAAATTCCCAAAAGTCAAAGTGGGGGGCTAACTTTGAGAAGGTAACTTACCAGCATGATACTCACATGTCAGAATTTCTATGCATCGCCTCACGTTGCAAATCGATGAACTATGAGGCGTGAAAAGTGACGTTTTGACAGCCCAAATTATTCTTGCGTGCCATTTCGTAATTATTCGCTTTATGCTAGTGCTGTGATGTGTAACGTATTCGTGAAACTTATAAAATTGTCCGAAAACTAAGCTTATCAAGAAAAGTATTATGTAAAAAGAACATTTTTCATTTCTTTCGACAGCTGTCAAACTACATGTTTTCCCGTATGACTAGGCTTAATTTGACACTCATTTTACGGTTATTTATTAATTGTCAAAGGAAAAGCTTAGTTTTCGGACAATTTTACGAGTATACTAAAGCGATCTGTAGTCTTGTTTCTTTAAAATATCTTTTTACTTAAAAATGGCACGCAAGAATTCTCAGCGTGTCATTTCTCGCTTCTGACGTCATTATTCCAATATGGCTGCGGCGAATACTCAGGAGCCTTAAGAAATTGACCAATCACAATCAAGTATGAGGAAAATACTCGACTGTGATTAGTCAATTTCTTAAGGGTTAGGGCTTAAACCACCTATTGTAGATCGGCACTAAAAAGAAATCTTAAAACCGACTAAAAGATGTCTAAAAAAAATCTTTAAAGTGACTAAAAAGATGTCTAAAAGAAACCTGAAAGACTACTTAAAGATATCTAAAAAAATCTTTAAAGTGACTAAAAAGATGTGTAAGAGAAGCCTTACAGACTTCTAAAAGATGTCTACTATTAGCCATCTTATTTTATCATTTTACTGATAAAATCATAATAATCATTTAATAATTTAAATCTTACTTATTTAAAAGTTATTTACTAAAAATTATAGCAAAATACTTTTACCTAACTTAAAATCTTCCTGTTTTAATTTTTATTTTTTGAAATTAATTTTATTAGGTATTCATGACCAAAAAAATATTAATTACAACTATGAAGACGTTAAAAATCATATTATTTTGTGATACTTCATTTTTTTTATCCAGATTATTTATTTGATTTTCCAAGCAATGAAAACATAAAAAATGTTTTCTTTTTCTAAGTTTTGATAGTTTCATACTACTATTATACCAAACTACTATTATACCAAAAACTATTAGCCAAAAATCCTCAAAAGAGAGAGCACAAGTGAATATTATTTTTATTATTCATAATATATTGCTGTATGTTTATTGTGTTACATTATTTTACATAGATACATACATACATACGTGTATATATATAAGCATTTATAATGTTTATCTTTTTCTTCCTTTTTCTTTCCTTCCCTATATTCTTATTTTCTTATTTGTGCATAATTCTTGTCACCTTAGCACTGTTTCTGTTGTTGTTTCCATATTGATATTCTTTCTTTCAAATCGGGCACTGCAATTTCGAAAATAAATATTAATTTGGGATATATTTCTACATGGATAAAAAAACTTACGATAGTTTATATACATATTTTAAAATCGGCATAAGATATTACAAAATTTCAATACGATAGACTTTAAAAGACAGTCAAAAACTATATTATCTATGACGCATCAAATATTTTTCTAATATATTTATGTATATGAAAATGCATTGTTATGAAATATTTACCAATATTTAGACTAAAAGAAAGTTGACTTTTCAAAAAAGAGAAAAATATGAACAATACATGTATTACTTACTTGGCACGAGCATATCTTCGCTAAGCGGCTGCCGATTGAAAGGATCCGTGGCACTGTTGAGTAAATGTCTAATGATAACTGCTTTGTCCACAACAATACCAGATGGTAGCTTGACTGGATCCTCCATAAGAGTGTCCATCAATGGATCCCGAAATTCCTCAGGAGCGTCGCCATGCGCGCGATTGTCTCTTGCGATTACCGCCGCACGCTCAGCGAGAGCTACGAAACTCTCAATTTCCGTCGTAGTTTTAATGGCGGATCTCTCTAATTCATTCGCAGCGTCGGTGAATAACTCGTTATAAAACAAATGCTGCAAAAATGAATTTATATACATATATATATATATATATATATATATATATATATATATGATATATTATAATGATATATTATAAAAGATACTCACTCCATCACTGGCTAAAGCAGCCGCAAAATTATCACAGTCAAGATGTAAATATATATCAATCAATTGACTGAATAACTTCTTCGGTTGCCATCCGTATTTTTCCAGTTTTCTCAAATTTTTATACTTAGGTCCGCACAACTGTCGCAAATTGAAATTCAGCATGGCACACAATTGTCTGACTAATTCCGGTCGTAGAAACGGTTCCTTAATGTCGACCGTTAAATAATGAAACATAGCAACTATTTTCTTGGCTAATTCAAGAAAGAATCTGACTTTTTCCTCGTTCTCCACCAGCTGTGTCGTTATCGATTGTTGTTGTTCCTGCGAAATAGCATTCCATGCGATAGTAGATTCCTCCAACTCGAGTATATTCTTCAGATGTTCCAGAACCTCCTCGAGCAGGAAGTTGATGTCGTTCATCAATATGTTCATAAACTTGACAAAGTGCTTGCCATTATTACTTTCATTGACAATAGACGCTCGATGCATCGGGCTATGCCACAACGAATTTAAGATCACACTTATGTGATTACATACTGCAAACTTATCCTCAAATTCGGAATTAATGTTAATGATTTCAACGTCGGTATAAAACTTCATGAGATACGACGCCAGAAATGGCATCTTGGATATAGGATATGCCATGAATTTGTGGCCAAAAATTCCTGTTCCCCGTGTACAAACTCCTACCTGAACACTATATAACTGAAATGAATTAGAAAGAACCTTGATGATTCTCGCGATTAGATGCGGATTTTGTATACAATGTGGCGTACACACGACGACGAGTAACAAAGTGATAAGCGGCGATATATCTATATCAAACCACCACAGTGGGCAGAATCTGCAAATAAAACAATGCAGTTATAATTGTTAATAAGCTCCAGATAAGCATTATGTATAATTTGTGAGATTTGATAATTTATAGTAAAAACTTACTCGAATGTGAATAACAAGAATTCCACTATGTCTTCCATGTACCATTCTGGTAATGCGGTAAATTTGCACATAACTTTTTGAGACAACGGAAGTTTGGAATTATCCGGAGCAGTCTGCGTTAGAAGACTCAGCAAAAATTCGGCGACCAATATATAAAAGCGTACGCATCTCTTCAAAAAGATGGGCTCTATCAGAGCTACCTCTGCACATAATTTGAATGTAACCAGTTGCTTCAACTGTTGCTTCCATTGTTTGATCAAGTCTTTATTGTGCTCCGCAAAAGGACCATCTTTCCATTGAGATTCTGTAGCTTGCAGTTCGTCGAGCATTTTTTGTAAATCCTCTGAGGCATCCAATTTTCTCCGATAATTTTGCAACGCCGGTAATAGCGCGATGTGATGACAATGCAGCGTGAGGAACCAACAGTGTGTCGGAAACTTCGGTTCCGTCCATTTATGTGTGCTGTCCAAATGATTCTGCCACTCCGCAATCTCTTGCGAAGTGAGTTTCAGTCTTGTGTCGTTCTTTATCTCGACGAAATTGGAAGGATGAAATGGATGTAGCGGGTCTACAGTATCCAGCTTGATGTTCACAGAGAGCATTTGCAAAATCGATAGTAGATTCAACATAAATCCATCTCCGGCAAAGGAGGGAATGTCCTCCGTCTGTATTTGCGCGCGTTTCTCGTTGTGACGTAGCAACGCCGCCAAGTACGCAAGAGTGGCATCGCGGCAGCTGCTATTCGCGAGTATCGTATCAAACATTTTGTGCAACGACATTCTAGTATTCTCCAACCCTTGCTGCCGCACGAGAGTCATCGATTTGTTCGGATTGCCAAAATTTATTAAAAGGAAGTATCTCTCCAGCAGTTTCGATTGCTCTTCGGCGCATACCAATGCCGAAAGAAACGGTCCCAGGAGTGAGGTTCTCGAGAGCTCTCTTCCGGCTGCTGATGTCATAACATCAGGCAAGAATTGAACTTGATTCGTTATCAAACGGCAAATCGGATGTATATTGCTGTTTGGGCCACTGCGAATCTCTATCAGTTCGCCTAGCGCCTCGATCGGTCTTCTTGGCGTATTGCCGTTTAAGTTCGCCTTGTGTATCGCGAAATACAGGTCTTGCAAGACTGGAGCGAAAATTTTTTCGAACATGGTCGGATACATGTGTGTCCTAGCCACGAGCTCGCGAAGATAGCCCCGAGGTAAGTTCTGCGATAATATCTGATAAAAAAGATGAGTGCAAGCACTCTCCCCGATTACGAATCCACATAGAACGTAGCTGGAATACTCAACACATCGCCCTTTCAAAATTGTCACTACATCGGAAAGAGTATTGGAGAGAAGTACACTGGATTGCTATAAAATATATAAAAAAGAATTAGTTTAATAAAATCTTGTCTAATTTTGAAGATATGTGTGTGTGTATGTGCATACCTTTCCATGATTTCTTTCTTCAATTGCAATTCTTGAATAACAATCTAATAAATAAATAAAACTTTTCGTTTGTGATAAGTTTTCGCCTGGTTTTGATATCATCGGTAATTGACAAGATGAAGAAGCCCCCACAAAACTTAACAAAGGACTCGCTTGACTATTCGGACTGTCTTCACGGCCAGATGACACGTCTATCAAAGGATCCTCCCCTCTCGAAAACATGTCCATAACCTCATTCAATGCCTGACGGATAATATCGCTAAAGTCCGGCCCTCTCTGTGTTTGCATGTATTCTGCCATTTGCGGCAGAAATATGCTTCCCTTTATAGAGCTTTTCCACGATACGCACAAGACACGTGATATGATAGCTTCTGCAAAATCGACTCGTATCGATTTCATGTCAACTTCATGTATCACTGCATTTCGTTCTGCTATCTGCAAATTCTTTGTCTTCTTCTCCAATCTAGAGAACATACGTTAAATAAAAATGTTAGTCATATTCATTAAATCACAAACATATATCATTTATTTCCGTTAGTAGAATAACTATCTTCGATATGAATACATTTACTGTTCTAATCATTTTTCTTTTAATTCTCAGTATTTTTGAAAATGCTCGCTAATATTTCTATGAGCTATTACATCAGAGCATGATTTTACAGTGGCAGTTGTTATTCATTATAATTTAGTAAAGGATATGCGCACCCGATTAAGTCTAATTACATAACATATCTTCTCAACTTTCACTACACATTATATATATTTACTAAATAAAAATAAATTAAAATACCAGTTTAATTACTTCAAGATTCTTGTACTAATATCTGTTATTTTTTAATACATAGCATAGGCTTTATAGCATTGAAATCCGAACGTTACTACTGCAGTGCACTTATTTTCATTAAACAATGGTACACATCTATCATGCATCCAACAAGCGACCCAATTCATGCTTAAGCACAAAACGGAATGAAAATTCTTACATCGAGTTATTTCTGTATAGAAATTCACACTCTAGACAGACACAATAATTCTCAAAATATCACAAGCTCAATTACGCCAATATCTATCAATATTAATATAATTTTTATTAATGCCATTTGACTTTCCTACCCATCTTGCAAGTAAAGAAACAATGTGAAAAAATACTATACAGTATCACTTACTTGTTCTTGAGATCTTCATTATCATCCCGCAAGCGTTTGATATTGAGCTCGAGCTTGACGCGTTCCGTGTCTGTCTCGTCGAGCAGCTTCCGCTTGTTAGAGAGTACGGCCTCGATGTTGGACATTTCCCGAGTGAAAGTTTCCTGGGTGGTTTGCACCTCCCGCTTCAACCTCGAGTTCTCCGATTCAAGAAAACGCATCGTTTCGATGTAAGATGCCGGACGATCGTTGAGATTGAGTGGGTTGCCTGGCCATCGATCGACGATCGGCGTCAACGTGCTCGGCGGCGATTGGATGATATTCCACGACGATGAAGCGGTGGTTGTCGCGGAGGACGGGACGATTGTTGCGGAGAACGGGACGGTTGTCGCGGAGGACGGGAAGGTTGTCGCGGAGGACAGGACGGTTGTCGCAGAGGACGGGACGGTTGTCGCGGAGGACGCGGCTGCCGCCGTATTGTTCCTAGGCATCATTGTCGTCGTTGAGGTTGAGGTTAGTGGATACGTGGTCTTTCTCTCGTATGCGGTTTCCCAGTTACGTGTCGCTTCTTCTTCTTCTTCTTCTTTGCTTGAATGGCTCCTGCTCTCGAACGAAGGTCAATACGGCCACAATCTAGCGTATAATGTATACAGAAGTGGCGTTAAATGAGAATACAAAGGCGTTAACAATAACAAATATTCTCTTAGAAGAGGAGAAAGTCCAAAAAATAAGGTTCAAACAAAGGACACACGCGTAACGTGTCAGAACACATCCGTACTCGACCAAGGCTGTAACCAGTGATGCCAGAATTGAGACGCGAGCAACATGCAACCGAGGTGGAGGGGATAACACACACAAGCGCAAACAGCGTACGTGTGAGCTCGGCGCTTCGGCTAGCTTCGGATAACAGAAGAGGACAGATGTACTGTTTTCTGTCTCTCTCCTTCCTACCGAGCCGGCAACGATACGGGCGACGGGCGACGAGCGACGGGCGACGGGCGATGTTGTTCGTTTCTCGATTCTTGATGCATGACAGCGTTAAATGTTCTTTTTACAGCCTATTAATGTGTTATATATTAAATGTTTTCTTTCAACCTTCTTCTTTAATATGTTTTAAATTAAATGATTTTTTACGTTTTTGATAATATATATTTATATCAGAGTTATAAGAGAGAATGCATTATTATATTAAGACAATACTCTGCTTTAATTTTTTTTTTGAATTTATGTCTACTGCATATAAAAGTATTCGAGTAAAATACTCGAAGGTTGAACATTATATTAAACATTTCATATTCTACATAACGAGAAAAAAAATAATTTGATAGTAAAAAATTTTATTTTATTCGAGAAAACTATTTATTCGTTGAATTTTAATAACGTTTTTGTTTATTGTTAAATCTTTAAGTTTCTTAAGTATAATATATTTATTTAGTAAATATAATAAATATTAAATATATTTTAAAGATATAAAAGTAAGGCTCTTAGACGATTAAAAATCAAAATCCGAGTAAAATGGCAAAAGAGCCACGCGCAGTTTTTTGGGCGCAAAAATATATAAATTAAATCAAAAATTAAAAAATTAGAGAATTTCTTTAATTACATGATTCTCAAAAGGCGGACGTTTCGGCCCTTTTTCTGGCCATCATCAGCGCAAACAATAATAAATCAACATTAAAAACGGTATACAAAATGAGTCTTAAACAATTAAAGCGCAAAGTTACATGATAACCGACGGCAGAAGGCGTAATCCCTCATGTCGTTCCAAAAGGCAAAAACCATTCTCCATGCAGTCCATGTTCTTTCGGGGCAGAAACCTCGATTCTTTAAGCATGCATAATTTGATTACTCTGTGGTTAGTTAGTGAGTTTAGTTAAGATTTTGCGTTGCGAGAAGATTTGTACTGTCGACTTGTGCGTTGCGTCTCTTTTATACACAATTATTAACGTATCACCATGTTCGTGGATTCATGCTTAAAGAATCGAGGTTTCTGCCCCGAAAGAACATGGACTGCATGGAGAATGGTTTTTGCCTTTTGGAACGACATGAGGGATTACGCCTTCTGCCGTCGGTTATCATGTAACTTTGCGCTTTAATTGTTTAAAACTCATTTTGTATACCGTTTTTAATGTTGATTTATTATTGTTTGCGCTGATGATGGCCAAAAAAAGGGCCGAAACGTCCGCCTTTTGAGAATCATGTAATTAAAGAAATTCTCTAATTTTTTAATTTTTGATTTAATTTATATATTTTTGCGCCCAAAAAACTGCGCGTGGCTCTTTTGCCATTTAACTCGGATTTTGATTTTTAAATATATTTTTCTTATCAAAAACAATATCTAGATTATTAAAAAATATTATTTAAATGAAAAGAAATTATACAAAGATAAAAAATGAATATTGTTAGAACAAATCAAATAATTTTTGTTAATAATATACTGAAAGAATAAAAATATATATGTTATGCCAGCACTTTTATATATTTAAATAAAAAAATATGTATTAATTAAAGCAGTATTGTTTTAATGTAATAATGTATTTTCTTATTACTCTGGTATAAATATATAGTATCAAAAGGTTGTAAATATATTTTTAAATTGGAGAAATAATATTTGCAATTGTAAATATATTTACAAAGCATTGGGGTTTAACTTAATAAAATAAATAATAAATTTTGGAAACAGTTACAAATTTCATTTATACAACTCGACATATATAATTTATATGAGAATTAAACTCCTACTTTTTGTGCTTCAAACAAACAGTTTACAAATATTTATCGTGCTGAATTCAATCAGTTTAATATTCTGAATCTTGTGTTGGGCTTATATCAGATATAATCAGAAATTAAACTGATTGAACACTACTACGCTTTAAATCTTATATTACTAGCCAAACCTTGCAGACTTTATATTCATTTGTAAAAATGCGAGAAAATACATCATCTAACGAAGAAATTAGTAAATCGCTCACATATTTAAATGAAATGAATTGATTTTTAATAACAAAAAATCTAATTGTCTAAAATACATATTTGATTAAATATTATATATTGATTAGTATTATGTATTTAGGATGGCTTTACATAATGAATGGTGCTTTTCCACACCACCCATGGGGTATCACCAATGGCGCGTTCGGTTTTTTTAAATGGACCTTCGCCTGGAACCCTATTATACCACTGTATGTTATATATTATATTGTATCTTTCATTTACAAGTGTGATGTCTTTTATAGACAAGATATTTTTTACACACTTGTTTTTTAAAAATGTGATGTCTTTTACAGACAAGATATTTTTTACACACTTGTTTTTTACAAGTGTGATGTCTTTTACAGACAAGATATTTTTTACACACTTGTATTTTAAAAATGTGATGTTTTTTACAGACAAGATATATATTACATACTTGTTTTTTACAAGTGTGATGTCTTTTAAAGACAAGATACTTTTTATTTTATTTTCAACATTATTATTACATATCATTAACCGATGACGGATCAGCAATGTCATCAATATCAGCAGCATATAATGTAAGACTGTTCATTTTCTTAGGACAAGTAGAATATAATTTTTCCGATGACATGAGAGATAAATGCTTTTCATTAATCTCCATGTCTAGAACAGTTTGTTTTCTCGTTTTTAGTGCTGATTTTAATACACAAATAGCATTTATACACGCGGGCGAAAGTTTATTTCGTTTTTTTGTTTTTATATCAGATAGAAAAGAAAACATTCTTTCTGGGTGAGCATTTGAATTTGGAAGTGATCTTATAGCATTCAAAAGAGATTTCAGGTTGGGATATTTACGTTTTAAAATTTCTTTCCACATCTCATCAAAGTTTAATTTAGAAAAATGTTCTTTTTCTGCTATTGTAAAATCGAGATGTAAAGCATGCCACTCTTTTTTCTATCTGATATAAAAACAAAAAAACGAAATAAACTTTCGCCCGCGTGTATAAATGCTATTTGTGTATTAAAATCAGCACTAAAAACGAGAAAACAAACTGTTCTAGACATGGAGATTAATGAAAAGCATTTATCTCTCATGTCATCGGAAAAATTATATTCTACTTGTCCTAAGAAAATGAACAGTCTTACATTATATGCTGCTGATATTGATGACATTGCTGATCCGTCATCGGTTAATGATATGTAATAATAATGTTGAAAATAAAATAAAAAGTATCTTGTCTTTAAAAGACATCACACTTGTAAAAAACAAGTATGTAATATATATCTTGTCTGTAAAAAACATCACATTTTTAAAATACAAGTGTGTAAAAAATATCTTGTCTGTAAAAGACATCACACTTGTAAAAAACAAGTGTGTAAAAAATATCTTGTCTGTAAAAGACATCACATTTTTAAAAAACAAGTGTGTAAAAAATATCTTGTCTATAAAAGACATCACACTTGTAAATGAAAGATACAATATAATATATAACATACAGTGGTATAATAGGGTTCCAGGCGAAGGTCCACTTAAAAAAACCGAACGCGCCATTGGTGATACCCCATGGGTGGTGTGGAAAAGCACCATTCATTATGTAAAGCCATCCTAAATACATAATACTAATCAATATATAATATTTAATCAAATATGTATTTTAGACAATTAGATTTTTTGTTATTAAAAATCAATTCATTTCATTTAAATATGTGAGCGATTTACTAATTTCTTCGTTAGATGATGTATTTTCTCGCATTTTTACAAATGAATATAAAGTCTGCAAGGTTTGGCTAGTAATATAAGATTTAAAGCGTAGTAGTGTTCAATCAGTTTAATTTCTGATTATATCTGATATAAGCCCAACACAAGATTCAGAATATTAAACTGATTGAATTCAGCACGATAAATATTTGTAAACTGTTTGTTTGAAGCACAAAAAGTAGGAGTTTAATTCTCATATAAATTATATATGTCGAGTTGTATAAATGAAATTTGTAACTATTTCCAAAATTTATTATTTATTTTATTAAGTTAAACCCCAATGCTTTGTAAATATATTTACAATTGCAAATATTATTTCTCCAATTTAAAAATATATTTACAACCTTTTGATACTATATATTTATACCAGAGTAATAAGAAAATACATTATTACATTAAAACAATACTGCTTTAATTAATACATATTTTTTTATTTAAATATATAAAAGTGCTGGCATAACATATATATTTTTATTCTTTCAGTATATTATTAACAAAAATTATTTGATTTGTTCTAACAATATTCATTTTTTATCTTTGTATAATTTCTTTTCATTTAAATAATCTTTTTTAATAATCTAGATATTGTTTTTGATAAGAAAAATATATTTAATATTTATTATATTTACTAAATAAATATATTATACTTAAGAAACTTAAAGATTTAACAATAAACAAAAACGTTATTAAAATTCACCGAATAAATAGTTTTCTCGAATAAAATAAAATTTTTTACTATCAAATTATTTTTTTTCTCGTTATGTAGAATATGAAATGTTTAATATAATGTTCAACCTTCAAGTATTTTACTCGAATACTTTTATATGCAGTAGACATAAATTCAAAAAAAAAATTAAAGCAGAGTATTGTCTTAATATAATAATGCATTCTCTCTTATAACTCTGATATAAATATATATTATCAAAAACGTAAAAAATCATTTAATTTAAAACATATTAAAGAAGAAGGTTGAAAGAAAACATTTAATATATAACACATTAATAGGCTGTAAAAAGAACATTTAACGCTGTCATGCATCAAGAATCGAGAAACGAACAACATCGCCCGTCGCCCGTCGCTCGTCGCCCGTCGCCCGTATCGTTGCCGGCTCGGTAGGAAGGAGAGAGACAGAAAACAGTACATCTGTCCTCTTCTGTTATCCGAAGCTAGCCGAAGCGCCGAGCTCACACGTACGCTGTTTGCGCTTGTGTGTGTTATCCCCTCCACCTCGGTTGCATGTTGCTCGCGTCTCAATTCTGGCATCACTGGCTGTAACGGAAGTAAGGGCCGTGGCACATGTTATTTACACCATTGTGGGACATAAAGGCTGCGGTCGTGAAGACGCTAGAAATGCTTCGTAGCATTGCATTAACCAATTAGAATAAAGAAATCTTTAGTCTCTTTGTCCTGATTGGTCAATCAAACGCTTCGAAGCATTTCTAGTGTCTCTCCGACCGCAGCCAAAAAAGCTTAAGCAGTAAAAATACATTTTCACGAGCCGCTGAAATCGATCGTTTGAGCGACAAAAAGGATCACGTGATCGAAATGGACGAATCAACGGCCAGTAGCGGGATCCATTAACTTGTTATTGACAGTTTTCGGTATCGTTAACTAACGACAGCCAATGGCAAAGACAATTCTGGTGAAAAGCGCAATTCTCATAGGCTATCGCTCGCTAATGACAACGATAATCGTCGCAAAAGCCCGTTTCAGACTACGCATTGAAGATTCAGATTGAAGATTAAAGATTGGAATTTGACTAATCAGAACAAAAGGGACTAAAATTTCTTTATTCTGATTGGTCAAATTTCAATCTTGAGTCTTCAATCTGAATCTTCAATGCGTAGTCTGATACGGGCTTTAAGATGTTTAGAGAATCCTGCTACAGGCTGCGGTCGGAAAGACGCTAGAAATGCTTCGAAGCGTTTGATTAACCAATCAGGACAAAGAGAGTAAAGATTTCTTTATTCTAATTGGTTAATGCAATGCTTCGAAGCATTTCTAGCGTTTTATCGACTGCAGCCACAGACCGTCGTCACTCATCCATTTCGATCACGTGATCTTTTTTGTCGCTCAAACGATCGATTTCAGCGGCTCGTGAAAATTTACCTTAAGGCCGGATTCACACCTTGGCAGAAAAGCAGAAAAGCAGAAGCCAATCAGAACTCGTGCTAGAAAAGCAGAAGCCAATCAGAACTCGCGCTGAAAATAAGCAGTACATTCTGCTTTCTTAGAGCGAGTTCTGATTGGCTTCGGCTTTTCTGTTTTCTGTTTCTCTGCCAAGGTGTGAATCCGGCCTAAGGGCCAATTTCACCAAGTCCGGTTAAGCCCGTATCAGACTATGCATTGAGATTGAAATTTGATCAATCAGGACAAGGAAATGTTAGTTCTTTTTATCTTGATTGGTCAAATTTCAATCTTCAATACGTAGTCTGATACGGGTTTTAGATGAACCCATAGACATAAGTTGCTTTCCATTTAGGGCCACCGCACAAGCTCTTCCGTAAGGCCCGGTCTACATAGGACGCAACACGCCAGATGCAAGCAAAATCGACCAATCATAGTCGAATATTCTCGGAATAATCGACTGTGATTGGTCGATTTTGCTTGCGTCTGGCGTGTTGCGTCCTATGTAGACCGGGCTTAACGCATTACGTTACATTGAGTACTAACCGTAAATTTAGATTCGTCCGTAATCTGACTTCCGTTTGCGACGTCGAGCAAGACGGTTCGAGTTGAGTGCGTTCTCTGGTTTGTGCCGATTTTGTGTCGAGTTGCCGCTATTAAAAATGAAGGCCTGGCCGTCGATTTTGGAGAGAGAAAGCTGAAACTGGGTTAAGCCAAGTTTCAGATAGCTCGATGATGTCGAATTCGAATTCGTTTGTAATTGATCTGAGCGAGTCGATTTTAATTGAGAAGGAGTGTCAGTTCCGTTGTAAGATTTTGATGGGAGAGAAGGAATCTAAATCTGCGTTTTTGTTAGATTGAGCCATGGGAGGTAGGAGGCGTGGATGTGGGAGGGCAAGAATTGTCAAGATCTTGGAGGATTTTAAATAGGTCGTCTTGAATCCCAAAAGCTTTTAGGAGTGGGTAAATCTTTTCTAGAATGGTCTTTATGAGTGGTATCAAAGGGGAGAAAGATGGCTGGAATTCTGGGGAAGGAGGAAAGAAGTGGGGAGCGGGGGAGTTAAAAGGAGGAGGGGTGTGATTGGAAGAGGGAAGTTCGGTGAAGGGGGAGGGGGAGGGGGGGAGGAAGGCAATGTCGTTAGGATATGATGGGAGACGACCATCCGGAGAGATAAAGTATGAATTTGGGGGGAAGGGTTGATTGGTACAGGAGGAGGGGTTACGGTTACGTTGTTTAGAATGAAGAGAGAAGGGTGAATTTTTGTTGACAGCGGGGTGAGGATGCGAATGCGAAGAGGAGGGCGAAGAGGGAGCACCGTTATTAGAAGAAGAAGAGTGATATGGGTTGGGGGGTATCGTTTGTAAATTTTTTACGACGTTTGCATAAGATTGCGGGGAAAGAGAGGGAGGAGATGAGTGATATGAGGAGTTGGTATACGGGATGTCTGGGGTGGGAGAGTTATTTAGCTCAGGAAAATTTGAGAAGTCAATGTGGTTAAGTTTACTGATGTTGTTTCCGCGGATGGTTTTTTTGGCTTCTAGGATGGGAATATTTTTGTGTGCGGCTAGTTCGAGAATTTGCTTTTGTAAGAGCCATTCGGGACAGGAAGGATCACTTGTCTTATGAGAGCCTTTGCAGTTGATGCATGATGAGGGTTGGTTTATTTTTTGGCAAGGAGAGGTATTATCATGGGATTTATCCCCACAGTGGATACATCGAGGCTGCCCTCTGCATTCGGACTTTATGTGTCCATATCGATAACAGGAGTAGCAGAGAGAAGGCTTGGAGATCAAGAGAGAAACTTCATACTTGACCATATACAAGTAGAGAAACTGCGGAACTGACTGTCCTTCAAAAGTAATTGCGATAGATTTGGAGGGTGAGTAGCTCACCGATCTTGTGGATGGATCAATAATCTTTCTGTTGAGCCTCCGCACGGAGATGATCCCGACCGAGCTGTCTATTTCTTCCTTGATAGTGTTTTCAGCGAGGTCTAGTGGTACATTTCTTATTACTCCTTGTCTCGATACTCTGTAAGAAGGAATATATGCAATTAGGTTTTTCAAATTGAGGATTGGATTATTGATTAGACTGTTTGCCGCCTCCCGCGTTTTAAGTTGGACTGATACTTTAGAGAAGTCTAGTTTCTTGATTTCTATTATATCCTTTTTGAGAGTGGAACTGAGAAGACGGCCCACTGTGAGAGGGTGGATGGAAGAGTTGACTAATCCTGTGGACGCGACAACAATTTCAAATGGTCCTTGAGAAGTATTTGAATATCTGTTTGCTAAGACAGTGTCTGGAATCTGCTTCGAAGCATTGAGCTTTTTTGGCACTGAATTTTCCTCGTCTTGGATTTTCTGAGATTGCCTTTTGAGGGTAGAGGAACTAGTGTGACCTTGGTCACTTGCATCTCTTAAGATTTTTGAGGTGGGAGAGGAGGGTTCATTCTCAGGCCAAATTTCCTGATTGGATTGTGGAGTGTGAGATTTTTCTTGAACTGTTGCATAACAGTTCTAACTAGAGCTCATCTTTAACAGTGTACTCGCCCACCACGTAGACTAACCAGGAGACCATTTTTCACGTTTTAATCGGTCGGCTACGCATCGGGCCTTTGTCCGGTGCGGACCGGCCATCTTGTACAATCTTTTCGCTCGCGAAACGCATTGTGCTGTGTTATTCTCTGTCAATGTTTTTTGACGCTTTCTTCACCAAATCACACCAGTGCATCGCTTTTACATCTCGCCATAACCTCATTCACCAAATGAAACCATGCCGCCTCCGCGGGAGAGAAGTCGGTCACACGTAAAAAAAAAAGGTTTTAAAGCCAAGGACAATGACAGCGATCCTGAAACGCAGGAAGCAATTCTCAATATGATTGCCAGCTCTTTTCCTCCACTGTCAAACGATTCTCCAAACAGCGATATGGAGGTCGAATCAACTCAAGAAAAATCTCACACTCCACAATCTAATCAGGAAATTTGGGAAATTTCAGGAAATATATTTTCCCATCCACACAACAATTGTGGGGCGAACTTCGCTTTGTTTTGTAAAGTATATGCGTGCACACAGTGGGTTCCGCACCCCCTACGGGGGGGCTCCACTTCCGGAAGATATAACCTAACCCAAACCAAATTTTAGTTTTAAATCAGAAATAGGTTTGGGTTAGGTTATATCTTCCGGAAGTGGAGCCCCCCCGTAGGGGGCGGAACTCACTGCGTCCACGCATATACTTTCTCATCCATGCAACAATTGTGAGACGGACTGTCTCTCTGTCTCTATATTATTACCCAAATGTTAACTTTAAATATCTCAGAAACTATAAGACAGTGCTGGGATTTACTTGCACATTTCGGCCCGATTCCGTGGCTCACGCCTATTGCCCCCCACTCACCGCTCGTGCGTTAGCAACGAGTCGCCAATACTTTTCTAAATGCACCGCGAAAATTCTCAAAATTAAAAGTTTTTCTTCAATATTTTATATTTCATTGATATAAAATATTGAAGAAAAACTTTTAATTATAGAAGAGTATTGTCTTATTATTATATTTGGACATTCTTATATACGGACGCTCCTGAGACAAAGCGTCGTGCTTTTGTTAGTTACGCGTATCTGGCGACTCGTTGCTAACGTACGAGCGGTGAGTGGGGGGTAATAGGCGTGAGCCACGGAATCGGGCCGAAATGTGCAAGTAAATCCCAGCACTGTCTTATAGTTTCTGAGATATTTAAAGTTAACATTTGGGTAATAATATAGAGACAGAGAGACAATCCGCCCCACAATTGTTGCATGGATGAGAAAGTATATGCGTGGAAGCAGTGAGTTCCGCCACCTACGGGGGGGCTCCACTTCCGGAAGATATAACCTAACCCAAACCTATTTCTGATTTAAAACTAAAATTTGGTTTGGATTAGGTTATATCTTCCGGAAGTGGAGCCCCCCCCCGTAGGGGGTGCGGAATCCACTGTGTGCACGCATATACTTTACAAAACAAAGCGAAGTTCGCCCCACAATTGTTGTGTGGATGGGAAAATATATGCGTGGACGCAGTGGGCTCCATTATAAAAAAACTAGATACATAGGTTTGCGTTGAACCTCGCTTTGCGTGAAAAGTAAAAAAACCCGAAGAGCTTCGTCTCTGGAAATGTAAAGAAACACTTTTTTCACGTCGCATCTACTAAATACAATGTAAACAACCTTTACTTTTCTTTATTTTATAATAGAAAAATCATTAAAATTGTGAAATCATAACTTTAAATATCTCAAAAACTATAAGAGACCGCCGGTTAAGTTATAAAGAAAAGTTACTCAGGATCATGTCCTTGACAACATATGTCAAGGTCAAAGTCATCGGTGAGGTGTAACCTAATATGCATATTTACCAAAGTTGGCTACAGCATGCTGGAGATCGAATAAATCAACATTCACAGCGACATGAAAAGAAGAACCCGAGTAGAAGTATACCCCATGTACTAATAAGGTTTTCTTCGGGTCTGCCATAGTAGGGTTGGCCCGAATAGGGCATGAACAGGACCAAATAAACTTTTTTTTATTACTAGCTAACGAGATCATTTTGGTCGGGATTTAATAAGGATCCTCTCAGGAATGCCTTAATGTGAATATAAAAGTTCATTGAGATATTTCAGATGTTATCCCGCACGCTTTTAAAAAAGATAATGTTTTACCATCAAAAAGAGATATTCAAGACTCTGTAATATTCAATAATGTGAAGGAGGAACAATGCGCGCCAAAAACGTTGTAACATGACATAGAGTAATACCCTTTAATATGTACTTTGTTTATGTTTGTTCCGTTTTATTACATTTATGAAATATATTATATCAATATGCTAGATTATATAAATATATATAAATTTTATCAAAATTACTTGTATTACGTTCTCTTGCGTTATTTAATTAATAAACTTATACCTCATAATCACCCGATAAGAATCTCAATTAACCCATTAAGGCCCATGGCTAGCACAGTTGAGATGGCGGAAAACTGATTACTGGATTCATAGCATTAAAAAAACCTTATTTTTACCTTAGGTAAAAATAAGGTTTTTTTTATGCTATGAATTCAGTAATTAGTTTTTCGCCATCTCAACTGTGCTAGCCATGGGCCTTAATGGGTTAAATAAATTAGATTTCCGATAAGGTCCTCAGATCAGTTCCTGATAGGGGCATTGCGTTACCAAACATCTCAGGTCCTGATCGGTTGTATTCACCAGGACCCGATCACTAATTAAGGCTTGTCTGATCAGTTCCTAATCGGGGCCATATTATTATTTCCACTCGGGAAATAAAACATTTAGAAAAACTATTTTTTACTTGTGAGCAATATGGCAATTACCTGAGTAAATATAATATAAAATAAGAAAAATAAATATAAGAAAAGTATTAAAAATCAAATTTTAATATTATTTTTATTAGATATTATTTTTATATGTAAGGATCATATCAGCATCTCATAGGTAAATTGTACTAGTTACTATAATAAATAACAATTTTCAATTTAAATGTAGCTAAAATTTATTCATAATCTATAATGATGTCACCTTTATTACTGAAATATTTTTGTAAGTGTTGCAAATTAGCATTGATCTAAAGCCAATAAAAATTTTAAACAGTCTCTACTGAAAATTACAAATTTGTGACTTAATACAATTTACCTCTGAGGTGCTGATATACATACAGTCCTGTGTATTACTTATACCAGTATTAATTTTTTTATTTTTATATGTAAACACAAAAAAATTTTGTATTATTCAAATGTACAACATTTCTAAAATATGTATGATATATAGGTTCTATATATTTATAATAAAAAAGTTATATATATATATATATATATATATATATATATTATTGGGTACTTTTCTTCTATATAATAAAGTATGTAAAAATAATAATATAAATAACAATTCTTAATGGTAACATTTTCATGACATTTATAAGAAGTCAGATTGTAGTGTTCTCTAAAGTCCGTTCTACATTGATCGCATGTTGCCAGTCGCAAGCAAATCGACCAATCACAGTCGAATATTCGACGGAATAATCGACTGTGATTGGTCGATTTGCTTGCGACTGGCGACATGCGATCAATGTAGAACGGGCTTAAGATGTCATTTATATGATGTCTTTTTTCCTCTACAATTGACGCATTAGAGGACTTATTGACATCATTATGTTATCATTCAGATGGCGTTGTTGGATGTCCAATTCTTAAACCTGAGTACTTTAAGAATTCTTTTTGATAACTTATTGCTCACTGGGCTATCATTTGTGATTCTCCGGCTCGGTCGTTTGTAACATATACAAAAGGACATAATGGCTTTTTTGGATGTGGTAAATGTATGCAAGAGGGCGAATATGAAGATCGTCGAATGTTATTTCTAGAGATGGATGCACCATTACGCACAAATGACAATTTTCTACAACGAGTAAATGAAGATCATCATATTAGAAAATCCATCTTTGAAAAAGTAAATATCGGTATGGTATCTCAATTTCCTGTGGAATATATGCATCTCGTCTGTCTTGGCGTTACTAAGAAAATGTTAAAAGCTTTTATCAAAGGATGACACGTAAATGAAAATCAAATTGTTAAATTCAATAGCAAAATGATGAAAGAAATTTCGGAATATTTAATCTTGTCAAGAAAATGGATACCAACTGAATTTACTAGGAAAACACGAAGTTTGGATGAGTTGGATCGATGGAAAGCAACTGAACTGCGTTCTTTTTTGTTGTATGTAGGCTCACTTGCTCTGAAAAATCATCTATCCAGTGAATATTTATATCATTTTAACATTGCGCCATAAGGATCCTGTGTCACGAGACTAACTGCATTCATAATAATGAGTGTGCAAAAAATGTATTGCGCTTTTTCGTCAAAGAATCTATTGAATTGTATGGAAGGCACTTCGTGATTTTTAATGTTCATAACTTAATCCATTTAGCTGATGATGTTATGAGATTTGGTTACTTGGATTCATTTAGTGCTTTTGCATTCGAAAGTTATTTAAACAATATTAAGAAACACTTAAGAAAAGGCGAAAAGCCTTTGCAACAATTACATAAAAGAATTGTAGAACAAGCTAGCTGCAGCTATCTACAAAAAAATAATGCTTTCATCAAACCTCAAGTTTCAAATTATAATACTAATAAATCCAAAGAAAATGGAGTCCCTTCATATGATAAAATTAATTATAAAACTTTCACACTTTCGGTTCGTCAAACTAGTGATAAATTTTGTTATGTTAAAAATTATGATGTTCTTCGAATTGAAAATATTTGTATAAAAAATAACAATATTATTTTACAAGGAGAAACGTTGATGAACTCAGTTAATTTATAAAACTATCCAATTAATTCTCAATCAATGAATATAATAGTTGGAAATAATTGGTCCACTTTAAAAGACTTCACTGCAAATGATGTTATTTTAAAAGCCGTTTGTTTGCCTCATGACAAGAATTTTTGTTTTTTTCCATTACTTCATTCATCTGCATAACATTTTTGTACAGTTATATATTCAATTAATACATTGTTTAATTTAATAATTTGTTGAAATTGTTATGAATTCGAAGCTTTTGAAAGTGATTCGTAAGTGAAATGTAAAATTATATACTTTTCAATTATATTACAATCATTCTGGTTGTAACTTACCAAAATATTAAGTTTTTTACATTTATATGAAAATACTTTAAAAAGATTTGTAGTTACACGTTAAATAAAATCTTTCTTTGATAATTTTACATAATATTTACTTAATAATTTTGTAACTTCTGATTCAAATTGCGTGCGTTGCTACTAGCGCTGCTACGTCTTCTGTACGTATAGCGATCACAGTATAAGAAATGTTTACACAACCTTTTCGAAGAATAACAGACAAATGAAGAAATTTAAAATTCTATATTTGATAGCCAATCGTGTGATACTGTGTATTACACTGTGTTAGCTGTGTATCTTGCTGGAAAACACCCATACGCTTGTATGCAGTTTAGTGCGTTGTAAAACGATTAATTAAGGTAAGTGTATTGAATAAATGCTAATAATTATAAAAAATAGAAAATTTAATACTTTTCAAACGAATAAATATGAAACTAACGACATTCAACAAAGAGCATCAAAACATTAGATATGAATTACAAATCACCTCACATTAGTCCTTATAAATATTGCTATTTTTTTCAGATGTATTTTGTTGCATTTTGCCATGATTGTTGTGCGACTGTGCCAGCATGCTGGTTAAATGTTAAAACACAGAAAGTACAATGGTCCCCGAAAACTAGTAATCCAACGATGGAATGTTAAATAGCGACTAATCCGAAAGATAATTGGACTGCCATCAAATACACAAGAGTATTAGGACCGTATAGTAAGTTCAATATAATATTGATAGATGATTAATTATTATCTGTAATACTTTTTTCCCTGATTATTATTAAATTTATATAAATTAATTTTTTCCAAGGTGATTACGAAACTGTCAGATCAGTAGAAATTGCTGCTGTTGATTCATCTACTAACGTTGAAGAATCGTTACAAAGCATCACTAATCAAAGTGATCAACTTCCGCAGAAACGTCTTCGAAAAAACCGGCACATTTAATTTCATCTAGTGACGATGGAGATGCCGATGATGAATCGGGGAGTAGTGTATCAATTTGTTATTATCTATACATTTATATATTTTGTAAATGCACTCTATAAATTCTTTATACTTTTTTCTTAGCCGTTACGACTAAAATTAAAGAAAATGTTCCTAAACCTACATTTGCATATAATATTGATGACGAAAAACAAAAAAATTCGGTGGAATCTAAAGCAAAAGGTAAAAAATCTTGTTCAATGTTAAAAAGATCATAAGATAATTTCCATTATTTTTTGTATATCTAGTACTCGTCTAAATTTATTATTTTGCCATTTATTATTTTATCATTGTATTTTAATTTAGTTGTAAGTGTATAATTATTTAGGTCCAACAATTGCCTCTAAAGGTCAGAACGTAAAAAATATTAAAAATGAAAATATACATTTGGAGCCTGACGACAACAATAATCGTGAAAATGAATTATTACTCAAAGACACACAATCCTTGGACTACGGGGATTTTTTTTGCAGATGACCCTGTACAATCTGTTGAAAAAACTCTTGATTTAAAAAAAGTCAAACCTGCTAATAAATATGACGAAAATCTCAATTCTGGTTAGTTTTCCCGAAAAATAGAAATAAGATATGTCAAGTTTTGTAATATTTATTCTAAATTTTTGTATTTTCAGATTCAGTTTGTTTCCAACCACGCAAGGATGTTAAACCAATTATTCGTAGTATTGTTAAAGCCAGTAAGTATCACTGTATTATTAGGACCACCTGGCATGGTACTAACAAATTCTAATCATACCTATAACAAACTTTTATTTTTTTTCACAAAATTTGCCGCTTTATATAGTTATGATTATTTTGTAGTAATTAAAGTGAATATATCTTGAAATACCGATTTTGTTTCAATAGATATACCAATACACGTGGTAAACCAAGAAAAGCCTCAGTCTTCTCACGTTTCTGCAGTTCCGAAGCAAGAAACTACTGCTGCTACTGTTACGAATCCGTCCTCCACGAAGTGTCACACACACTGTTGTCGTGAGTACAAGAGTCCATGTGATTTTGGCGATTTTTCAATTAAGTTTTTCAATAACCAGCTTCCTAATCTTTATAAAATTTTTATAATGATTTTATTAATATCTAAATCTACAAAAGTTTTTTCATAATATATTGTGTAACGCTCCAACCTCCTTAATAAGATGGAGATACCAACTGAACATGTTTTTTAAATAATTTGAGAGAAGACTTATCTTGATTATTTCACTTATATCAATGAGAAGTCTTACAACTTACACACATAACTGGCTAAAGCTATCTTTCTATTTATAGCTGCATGTCGTCACAATATCGAAAAAATATTGCATAAACTTGAAGCTTTAAGAATGTCTCTTCTGGACTCTAATTGCTTTAATAAGTCCCGCACAATGCTAAACATTCTACCCTACCACAATTTCCAATACAAAATATAGAAAGTTTAAAGGCATTCAATAAATTATTGGATGATGATGCAGACGGAGCACGTACTCAATATGTAAATAATTTTTAAATTCTGCTTACTACTTGAAAATTTGTTTCAGTTTCAGCTATCATAAATTCTCAAAATTTTTTGGTTGATATGTCTAGCTATCTATTTCTATAGCACACGCACGCACACACACACACACACACACACGCGCGCGCGCACGCGGCTTTTATTTACATACCAATGAAAATTTTTTTCTACAAATTTAACAAAAAATTTTGATTTAATTTATTTTAATTATTATTTACTTATTATTTTATTTATTATTCGTGTATTACTTGAACAATATTTTTTCAGAGAAAGATGATTCAGATTAGGGGCATCAAAGACGTTAAGAAACATGTCCGTCAAATACTAATCACCATATTAAACGACGATTTATGGTACTTACTTCTCTTACTGGGGGGCCTCTGGTGGCTCAGGGAGTAGCGCGCCTGACTCACATCCCAGAGAACTCGGGTTCGATTCCCGACTCCGACCCTGGCCTGCGCTTTCCTATTTTTCCTTTCCTATCACCTCCCTAACACAAATTCCTTCCTTCCCCCAAGAGGAGGAACCTTCATATATACGACATAATTCTATCTACGACATTATTCTATCTTTAAACCAGTTTATGGCCGTATAGCGAGTACTCGCTGGAGCCAATCCCAAACCCAAGCAAGCAAGCAACTTCTCTTACTGCGTACCGCCGACTGTACTGCGAAAATCTTCTTCTTAACAAGTTGAATCTTTTTCGTTTGATTGGCACTGCTTAGGTAATTACACAGGCCCACACGGCCAAATCGATGAATATAAATAGCTTGTAGAGATCAAGTTGTGGATTAGTAACAGAAATTTTATTTAGATGAGAGTTTATGATCACGACACACTACCACGCACGAACTGCGGTAACGGCGGTTTTGCGTGATCGCGATCTCCGCGTTGAGCCACCGATGTACGCTCGTTTTGATTGGTATTGTCGATCGAACGACAAAGGGCTACCAATCAGCGATTCATACGACTGTGACAAACAACCTATATAGGCAAATTCTCGAACCTTCGGCATGAGCTCACGATAAAGGAATTTCGGCTGTTACGTACAAATATATCTAATCGTATATTTCCGAAAATTTTCTTCACGACCGCGGGTTCGGTTAATTTTTTAACATAATTAATAAAGAGATATGTGTGGCACAATAAGATGTGTGGGTATAATGAAGTGGGTATATTCAATTAGAAGACATATGCGTTTCGCATTATTAATATATTTTATCTGATTTTAAAAATTATAAAATATATTACATAATTACATAGTATATATCAATGTTATATATAACTCTTTTTCATTTTGCATTTTATCATCGATGTTTCATTAAACAATAAAATAAAATTATTTGGAAACAAGAATAGCGCGCGCTAGAAAATCTTAGAAAGTATATTAATCTATCGGATATCACAATAAGTGTAAAATAGAAATATTCTCGTTACACACGTAATATGCATTGAACACTAATTAGGAATTATCCTCAAATACTAGAAATAATAATGTGACTTTATATGCATTTGTGGGTAAAAATTGATTGATCGCTTTCGCTGTTAACTATATTTTGCATACATATACTCACACGCAGTCATTTTTATTATTATACAATAATACACACTGGCTTTTTATTACGTATATATACATTATTCGGGTATCGAACGTTCAATCAGATACAATGTGATTTTTCCAGAGCAAATCAGCTGTTTTGCGACATTGCCAATTCTTGCATCACTAATTTTCTCTGCCACAATAATCATGCTGTGTAATAAAATAATATAAATATATCTCATTAAATAATTCTATCATTAAAAGATAAGTACTCTATAACTGAATGATTCGTAAAAAAAACTACTGACAAGAGGAACATCAGACATTGGTCTCCACTCTCCACCCCTTCGATTTCGCTGAGTCTGACGTATATTATATTTCTATCCTTTCATTAATTCATGGTAAAATAATACGACCCAACTCTCAAGCATTCGCAAAAAAAAACTTTAAAAATTTACATGAGTTTAAAAATTTGCATAGTCTTTATGTACCGAACTGTAAGTACAGTTTGGCAGCTAAGCGGCGCGGCTTGGTGGTTAAGACGCGGCTACTATTGCGTATTGCTGGTTACTTTTTGAAACTTTTTTTTTTAATCTGCATTGAAGCGAATTATTATGTTATTTATTTTTCTTATTTTAAGAGACAAATTATTATTATTAATTGCTTAAATAATAAAATTTATTATATTTAAAAATTATTTAATTAATTCATTTGCTATGCGATAAAAGTTATAATAATAAATATAATAAATAAATAGTTAATAAATATAATTTATTAATAGGCGTCGCTTGGGAAATGATTAATTTGTTAATTTTCGATAAAAAATGCAATAAATCATGAAAATAAGGATAGAACAATATGGAGCAATTAAGGAGCAATCGTTTTATGCTGGATATAGTTGCAGAAAACTATTGGAAATATGTTTTTGAGTGAAAATGATAAATTTTACGTTTTTTGTAAATATTTCAAAAACTATTAATTTTAAAAGGGGAGCAATTGTTGATTCTGACGGAGAAATTAAGGTTTGAAGGAAGATTGAAATTTGACCAATTAAGACAAAGAAATTTTAGTTTCTTTTATTCCAATTAGTCAAATTCCAATCTTTAATCTTTATTGTTCAATCCATAATCTTCAATCTCAATCTTCAATGCGTAGTCTGATACGGGCTTTAGACAGGACCAAACATGTTTCAACACGTTAAGCCCGTATCAGACTACGCATTAAAAATGAAAGATTGAAGATTAAAGATTGGAATTTGACTAATCAGAACAAAAAAGATTAAAATTTCTTTGTTCTGATTGGTCAAATTTCAATCTTGAATCTTGAATATCAATCTTCAATGCGTAGTCTGATACGGGCTTAAGACGATCTTAAATATGAAGCAATTAAGGAGCATTCGTTTTATGTTGGATATACTTGCAGTAGACTACGGAAAATATGTTTTTCCAAGAAAATGATTGGTGTTTTTTGCTAATATATCATAAAAAGATTAATTATACAAATGGAGCGATCGCGGATATCATAATAGAGCAAGCGAGGTGCAATTATTCTACCAAAAAATCAATAAGAAACATTGATTAAACTCTTTGAGATATAGTTATAAACAATAGAGCTGTTATATACCGGAAATAAGTTGGCGCTGGAAGTTCATATTTTTTAATAATTTATAGCTCAAACGATTGCTCCTTAATTGCTCCGTCAGGATCCACAATTGCTCCCCTTTTAAAATTAGTAGTTTTCGAAATATTTACAAAAAACCAGTATGATGGACAAGTATGCTATCTTGATTTCTTTTCGATTATATCGATATTATCGTGTAAAAATATCTGCTACATAAATACTGATAATATGAAAGCATTTACAAGAAATATGTGATGGCTCAGTGCAAGAGTGTTCAATCTATCACGCAGTAAACTCAAGTTCAATTCCACAGACATCTTAACAAAATTTTTTTATATTTTTTGTTATATAAACGTTATTACATTTTGTGTGAGAATTATATTTAGAATAATTATTAAAATTTTGAAAATATGTTGACCATTTTGTAATTGTACATGTGTATAAAAAATTTATTTTATGTATTTAATATATCTTGTAATAAACCAATAATAGCTAGGAGAGAAAAGCTATTATTATTTTATTTAATTATTATTAAATATATTACATATATTAATATTAACATATTTTCAAAATTGTCAAATTTTGTTTTCGATATAATTCTCAAAACATAAAATGTAATAACAAAACACATATAAAAATTTTTTTGAGATATCTGTGGAATTGAACTTGGAGTGTACTGCATGATAGACTGAATATTTTGCACTTCGTCATTATATGTATTATTTATATATATGCTTTCATATACCAGTACTCGTATGTGCTTACGCGATATCGGTACAATTGAAGAAAGATAATATAATTGTCTATGAATATATAATATAATTGTCTATGATTAAGACTGTTAAAAGATAATGTAGTGTCAAACAAGAATTGACAATCATGCTATTTCTCTATCCCGCTAATATGATAAACGAAATATCGATAGTAACAAAGCAACAAATCTCACAAAGTCTAACAGGCAA